>MJUU01012637.1:129760-145789 GCA_002080025.1 Modiolus philippinarum | reverse complement strand
ACTATGTACAAAAAAGTCTAACCAAAACAATAACAGCTACATTGTAGACGCTGGTTATCACAAATGTAATACGAGATGAATGCCCGGAGGGAGATGAAGAAAAAACTTTTGTCAGTTACTGTATATCTAAAAGTATTTAACAAAATCAATAATTGAAGACATTGTAGTGACGTTTTAAGAGGAGAGAAATCAATAATGCAATTGAGAAATCGCCAGTTTTGAATTTATCTTCGACTCCTTTGTCTAAAGATGAAGAATCTCTGCTCTCTAAAGGACTTGGTTTCTGTCCGACACCAAGCCGACTTAATACCAACACACTCAGGGACGATATGCAATCTTTCTTCAGGCGGTTGCGATTAAAAGAATATTTTTCTAATAGAAAAGGAGAAGATGAAATCTCTGAACATTCTGATTCAGACACAGACTCAGAAGACTTTAGTATATTTAGGAAAAAGAGTACCTGGACACCCAAGTGCAGTAAGTCAAAAGCCTTGGAATCATACATCGAAGCTGTCCAAGAAGAAGTGGAACGTCAACTACCACGCCAAAGACCCCCAATTTCTAATCTGTCGAAATGTGAAAAAGAAGCCCTGCACAATCTTGAAAAAAGAGAGGACATCGTCATCAAAAAAGCGGATAAGGGGTCCACAGTAGTCGTTATGAACACCGACGACTACATTAGCGAAGCTAACCGCCAGCTTTCCCAACCTGCATTTTATAAAAAAATTAAAAATGATCCAACTAAGAAATACAGCGAAGAAATAACATCAGGACTGCGATCCATGCTGGATAATGAAGAACTAGATAAAGAAACATTTGATGGCCTTCTCCCTGAAAATCCTAGAGCTGGCTTATTCTATCTTTTACCAAAAATTCATAAGGAAGGGATCCCAGGGCGCCCCATTGTAAACTGTATTGGTCATCCGACGGAAAAAATTTCACATTTTTTGGACCTCCAGCTTCAACCCTTTGTTGAATCTCTCCCTTCCTTTGTCAAAGACACTACAGACTATATAAATAAAACACCATCTGAAAATCTCCCTCCACACACTTTACTGGTAACTTTAGATGTGGTATCTCTTTATACTAACATTCCCCATGAAGAGGGAATAAACGCATGCCGAAAAGTTTGGGATACTAGGCCTATTCAATCACCATCAACAGAGTCCTTAGTTAATCTTCTGAGTCTTGTGTTAAAACGTAACAACTTTGTTTTTAACGACGAAAATTTTCTTCAAGTTAATGGGACTGCAATGGGCACGCGAGTAGCTCCATCTTACGCTAATATATTCATGGGCGATTTAGAAAAGCGTATGCTCCAGGAAGCACCTTTTAAGCCTTATAGTTGGCTCCGTTTCATTGACGACATTGAAATGAAATGGACAGATACAAGACAGCACCTTGATGAATTTATGGAATTTATAAACAATTATCATCCATCAATTAAATTCACTGCCAACATATCGGAAATTTCCAATGCATTCCTCGACACTACTTCAACGCTTGCCGACGGGAAAATCAGCTTTGATCTGCACTCGAAACCGACCGATACACACGCATATCTGCTACCAAGCAGTTGTCATCCAAGACACTGTATCGACGCAATTCCATATAGTCTCTCCACCAGACTACGTCGGATATGCTCAGATGAGCAAACTTTCAACAATAGGAGCAGAGAACTTAAAGACCATCTAGTTAAAAGGGGTTACAAAGCACACAAAGTGCAAAAAACAGTTGAAAAGGTTTCAACTTTAGAACGAAAACAGTTGTTACAATACCGAAATAAAAAGAAAAGGAACTCTCGAATCCCATTTGTTACGACTTTCCATCCACAACTTCCAAATTTGTCAGCTATTACACGTGAATGCATGCCAGCCTTGCATGCGTCACCTAAAATGAAAGCCCTTTTCCCAGAACCACCACTTATATCTTTTCGCAGGCCCAAGAACTTGAAAGACATGCTCGTTAAGGCTAAACTAAAATCACCTGTAATAGGACAATTTAAGACCTGTCCAGACAAACGGTGTCTTTTGTGCAAATACAGTCTAACAACATCGACATTTGAGAGCACAGCAACTGGCGAGAAATTCAAAATTTTCGGCAATTTGTCCTGTAAATCCGAAAATGTGATATATATGATTACGTGTGCGGTATGTCAACAGCAATATATTGGTGAAACAAAAAGTTCACTTAATCTCCGTATTAATTTACATCGTAATCACATAAAGAAAAAGGAATTAACACAGGCAACGGCTGTCCATTTCAACAGCATAGGACATAGCTGGACAGACATGCAAGTTGTCGCAATTGACCAAAATAAATCTTGGAATGAGACAAAGCGACAAGCAAAAGAGCGGTTCTGGATGCAAAAAATTAAATCCAGTTTGAATATTAAAACCTGAATTTTGAGATGATTAAAATTCTAAAAGCAGCAGGAAATTTGTGTTAAAATTTAAAAATAACACATTTTTCAATTGCAGATATTATTTCTTCCGGATTCATTACAATGTCTTCAATTATTGATTTTGTTAAATACTTTTAGATATACAGTAACTGACAAAAGTTTTTTCTTCATCTCCCTCCGGGCATTCATCTCGTATTACATTTGTGATAACCAGCGTCTACAATGTAGCTGTTATTGTTTTGGTTAGACTTTTTTGTACATAGTTTTTGTTTGATTTTATTTTTTATTTTTATTGTGTTTTGAAAAAGGCCCGGATAGGGGCTGAAATATTAACTGTATTATTTGTGTACTGTTCACTTTTGTCTTTTGTTTGATTATATTCTTCTCACAAAGTGTGTATCCTGTCGGATCCAGTACGTCGGGAATTTTGGTGTTGTTGCTTTGTTTATAGATGTTTATATATATATATATATATATATATATATATATATATATATATATATCCTCATTGTGCATATCTTTATATACGACTTTTTACACCAAAAGACCAGCAAAAGGGAGTTCATTATGTCTTCTAACCTCGAGATATATTTTGGAATATCACATGGAAAACCCAACATTATTGTTATTATTACTCCGAATGTTACTTTTGTTATAAATCTGGTACAGTAATTAGTCAAGAATATGGATATTCAACTGTATACATAGTTATGTATTTCAGTCTAATCAGAAAAGACTGCGACAAACCCGGAACAGATGATGGCCATGCCATTCCAAGTTTGTTGTAGACAAGAAAGCTCCTTCAGTAGGGTGCAGACTTAACCTCTCGCCAAGTTAACTTCACAAAAGCTCTTCTAAGTTAACTTAGGACCGTTTTCAAGTTAACTTAGACCAGTCATAGAGCAGTCATAAAAGGTACTCTAGGTTAACTTAAGAACTGTTCTAGAGCCCTGACTGCTCTGACCTGTTCTAGTCATAGAATCCTGACTGCTTTGACCTGTTCTGGTCGTAGAGCCCTGACTGCTCTGACCTGTTCTGGTCATAGAGCCCTTACCGCTCTAACCAGTCACAGAATCCTGACTGCTCTGACTTGTCATAGAGCCCTGACTGCTTTAATAATACAGCGATGGAAACGTTCAACATTCCCAAATTAGCGCTCATCGTGAAAAGCGTGTGCGTGTAGTGCGTAACGTTCTCCGTTCATTAGACCTGGGACTAATATAAGTCCCAGCTGGGACCAAGATTAGATTATTTATTCTAAAATCGCCCAATTCCCAACCCTGAAAATCAATTGGTCGTCCCCTTATATTTCTGTTTTTTGAAAGATAATATAGATATTTAGAACTGTTACTATACAACTTTAAAAATATTAACATATTAGCATATAGAGTATCACATGTTTTGGGCTATACTATTCATAAAGAAAATCTGCCTTTTCTTATATATTATAGGTTAAATAACAGAAAGTTGAAGTATTGCGGACGTCGATATAATATCGAATGAAGAAAATCTGCCTTTTCTTATATATTTCATGTTAAATTACAGCAAGTTGAAGTATTACGGGCATTGATATAATATCGAATGAAGAAAATCTGCTTTTTCTTATATATTTTAGGTTAAATAACAGAAAGTTGAAGTATTGTGGGCATCGATACAATATCGAATGAAGAAAATCTGTCTTTTGTTATATATTTTAGGTTAAATTACAGAAAGTTGAAGTAATGCGGGCATCGATATAATATCGAATGAAGAATTTCTGCCTTTTGTTATATAATTTAGGTTAAAAAGCAGCAAGTTGCAGTAGTACAGGCATTGATATAATATCAAAAGAAGAAAGTCTGCCTTTTCTTATATATTTCATGTTAAATTTCAGCAAGTTGAAGTATTGCGGGCATCGATATAATATGGAATGAAGAAAATCTGCTTTTTCTTATATAATTTAGTTAAATAACATAAAGTTGAAGTATTGCTGGCATAGATATTTGTTATACATTTTAGGTTAAATTATAGAAAGTTGAAGTATTGCGGCCATCGATATAATATCTGCTTTTTGTTATATATTTTAGGTTAAATAACAGAAAGTTGAAGTATTGTGGGCATCGATACAATATCGCATGACAAAAATCTGCCTTTTATTATATATTCAAGGTTAAATTACAGAAAATTGAAGTATTGCGGCCATCGATATAATATCCAGTGAAGAAAATCTGTCTTTTCTTATATATTTCATGTTAAATTACAGCAAGTTGAAGTATTGCGGGCGTCGTTATTATATCGAATGAAGAAAATCTGCTTTTTCTTATATATTTTAGGTTAAATAACAGAAAGTTGAAGTATTGCGGTCATAGATATAATATCGAATGAGGAAAATCTGCCTATTATTATATAATTTAGGTTAAATTACAGCAAGTTAAAGTATTGCGGGCATCGATATAATATCGAAGGCAGAAAAATATGCCTTTTCTTATATATTTTAGGTTAAAAAGCAGCAAGTATATATATTTTAGGCTTTATATTTTAGGTATATATATATTAGGTTAAAAAGTAGCAAGTTGAAGTAGTACAGGCATCAATATAATATCTTCCTTTTCTTATATATTTCATGTTAAATTTCAGCAAGTTGAAGTATTGCGGGCATCGATATAATATATAATGAAGAAAATCTGCCTTTTGTGATATATTTTAGGTTAAATTACAGAAAGTTGAAGTATTGCGGCCATTGATATAATATCGAATGAAGAAAATCTGCCTTTTTTTATATATTATAGGTTAAATAACAGAAAGTTTAAGTATTGCGGACGTCGATATAATATCGAATGAAGAAAATCTGCCTTTTGTAATATATTTGAGGTTTAATTACAGAAAGTTGAAGTATTGCGGCCATCGATAAAATATCTAATGAAGAAAATCTGCCTTTTCTTATATATTTCATGTAAAATTACAGCAAGTTGAACTATTACGGGCATTGATATAATATCGAAATAGAAAATCTGCTTTTTCTTATATATTTTAGGTTAAATAACAGAAAGTTGAAGTATTGTGGGCATCGATATAATATCGAATGAAGAAAATCTGCCTTTTTAAAAATTGTTTAGCTTAAATTACAGAAAGTTGAAGTATTGCGGCCATCCCTATAATATCAAATGAAGAAAATCTGCCTTTTCTTATATATTTCATGTTAAATTACAGAAAGTTGAAGTAATGCGGGCATCGATATAATATCGAATAAAGAAATTCTGCCTTTTGTTATATAATTTAGGTTAAATTACAGCAAGTTAAAGTATTGCGGGCATCGATATAATATCGACTGAAGAAAATCTGCCTTTTCTTATATATTTTAGGTTGCAAAGCAGCAAGTTGAAGTAGTACAGGCATTGATATAATATCAAATGAAGAAAGTCTGCCTTTTCTTATATATTTCATGTTAAATTTCAGCAAGTTGAAGAATTGCGGGCGTCGATATAATATCAAATGAAGAAAATCTGCCTTTTCTTATATATTTTAGGTTAAATAACAGAAAGTTGAGGTATTACGGGCATTGATATAATATCGAAATAGAAAATCTGCTTTTTCTTATATATTTTAGGTTAAATAACAGAAAGTTGAAGTATTGTGGGCATCGATATAATATCGAATGAAGAAAATCTGCCTTTTTAAAAATTGTTTAGCTTAAATTACAGAAAGTTGAAGTATTGCGGCCATCCCTATAATATCAAATGAAGAAAATCTGCCTTTTCTTATATATTTCATGTTAAATTACAGAAAGTTGAAGTAATGCGGGCATCGATATAATATCGAATAAAGAAATTCTGCCTTTTGTTATATAATTTAGGTTAAATTACAGCAAGTTAAAGTATTGCGGGCATCGATATAATATCGACTGAAGAAAATCTGCCTTTTCTTATATATTTTAGGTTGCAAAGCAGCAAGTTGAAGTAGTACAGGCATTGATATAATATCAAATGAAGAAAGTCTGCCTTTTCTTATATATTTCATGTTAAATTTCAGCAAGTTGAAGAATTGCGGGCGTCGATATAATATCAAATGAAGAAAATCTGCCTTTTCTTATATATTTTAGGTTAAATAACAGAAAGTTGAAGTATTGCTGGCATCGATATTTGTTATACATTTTAGGTTAAATTACAGAAAGTTGAAGTATTTCGGCCATCGATATAATATCTGCTTTTTCTTATATATTTTAGGTTAAATAACAGAAAGTTGAAGTATTGTTGGCACTGATACAATATCTAATGAAGACAATCTGCCTTTTCTCATATATTTCATGTCAAATTTCAGCAAGTTGAAGTATTGTGGGCATCGATATAATCTCGAACGAAGAAAATCTGCTTTTTCTTATTTATTTTAGGTTAAATAATATAAAGTTGAAGTATTTCGGGCATCGATACGATATCGAATAAAGAAAATCTGCCTTTCATTATATATTTTAGATTAAATTACAGAAAGTTGAAGTATTGTGGCCATCGATATAATATCGAATGAAAAAAAACATGCCTTCTGTTATATATTTCATGATAAATTACAGCAAGTTGAAGTATTGTGGCTACATCATTGGAACGTGAAAATGAAATATGCACCTCTTCTAATATTTGAGGTTTGTGGCTGTTTGAAGGATATATTTTATTTACTACAGGACTGATTTTTATTCTGTTTCGTTTATTTATTTATCTAATTGTTTATTTTACAAAATGACGGAAATTTACAGTATCACAATTTTTGAGTAGATAAAAATGTTTTCTGATGGTTCTGATATAATGGTTGCGGGAAAATTAAAGAAAATTGCACTCAACGTGTGAAAAATGTGTGCGTTTGTTGTGTGAATCGTGTGCGCGATAGGGAATGTCAGACATATCCATCGCTGTATTAAATTTTAAGTATTCACAGTTCTTGTATTGTTTTAGAGCTATACGACTACTCAGAGCAGTCAGGATTCTATGACAGGTTAGAGCTGTCAGGGCTCTATGACTGGTCAAAGCAGTCAGGGCTCGATGACAGGTCAGAGCAGTCAGGATTCTATTACAGGTTAGAGTGGCCAGGGCTCTATGACTGCATGGTCAGAGCAGTCAGGGCTCTAGGACTGGTCAGAGCAGTCAAGATTCTGACTGCTCCAAGTTAACTTCAAGTTAACTTAGGACTGTTCTCATGACTGCTCCCCAAGTTAACTTGGACGAGAGGTTATGTCTGCACCGTACTGTATACATAGTACAAAAAAACGCTATAGGAGAAACACCTGTGGCCGATACATGGTGTATTTTGATAGAGCCCGGTTGCTTACAAGTAGGCTACTGAAACAAGGGTATTTCATCCATAACTTGAATTCATCAATGCAGAAGAAGTTTTACAGTCTACAATACGATCTCGTGGACCGCTCTTGGATAGCTGTTTCCAAAAAGACAGCAAATCTTTTACTTTAAAAGCTTAAGACTGATGTTTCTACTCTCGGATTTGACTTTTTTGCCGGATTTGACATGTTCAACTCGGCGGATGTCTTTTAAAAAGCAAACGTCTTCTTACTCTGTTGCCTACTCTATCGGTGCTTCTGATCTTAAAATGGTTTAAATTTATGTGCGTGTTGTTGTTAATCTGTGTGTGATTTTTTTTTTCTTTCTGAGCCTAACTGATGCCATGTCTTTGTATCTTTCTGGTTCCATTTCTTCATTCGATATTATATCATTGTCTCTGAACTATTTTTTTTTAAACTAACTGTTTTTTCTTACTTACTTTACATTGAGTTATAAGTAATGTGTGAAAGAGCACTAGTAAAGTCATAGAAGGAAAACTAAGAAAGCCTTCAGTGACCATAAATAACATTCATATGTCAGAATGAACAAAGAGATTACACAAAAAAAAAAAAACAAAAAACAAAACAAAACAAAAGCAAAAACAAAACAAAAATCAAAAAACAAAAACAAAAGAAAGAAACAAGAAACAAACGAATAAAAAAAAAACAACGGAGACAAAAATGTTTACAACGTTAGGACAGTTATACTAAGTAACGCAACTATCTACATCTAAAGTCAGCGGGATCGGCCTTGCGTCGAAACCCACCCTTTCTTTATTCCGTTTCCCTAAACTACTACATATGTACGAGGCAATTGTTTTGAAAAATACGCAAGAGACAAAACGTAAAAAAAATAGATCAAAGAATTCCTGTCGCTTATCTCTAAATCTTGCTAGTATCTTAGAGAATACTATTTAATTCAGGCTTTCCTGTAATACATTTTGTAGTCTAGGAGGAGTTATTGCAACAAGTAGTTTACAAATAAAAAGAAAAAGCAACGGCATAAGTATACCAAAGAAACAAAGGAGTGATATTTACAAAAATCAAAGTTCAAAGACATGGCGAAATCGAGAACACAAAAAACAATGACAGTTACAAGGTACAGAAATTAAATCACAACATTCAAAACCAAGGCAATGACAGTGTGAACTCCCATGAAACTTAGGGTGACATCAGGTGCCCCGGAAGGGTAAGCATGTCCTTCCCTGTAAACAGCACCCGTCACACTGTAAGTAAGTCAACCTAAGAAAATGTCATAACCGGTATAGTCAAATCCGGGAAGACGTGTGTCCGCTTTCATTTTCGACACTTACACGCCATACATGTATCTTTCAATGATGTTATTGTGACGGCTAGAATTTCTTGAAGGATGGAACTAACAAAGATTGAACAAACCCCTGACTAAGTAGCTTTTAGACAGTGTTTTCGGTTTGTTAAAAACATTTATCCTCGTCAATATACAACAAAAGATCAGATTTAAGTACGAAGCTGAAGTTGGTGTATCAGTTGTTTCTTTAATTTCAAGTTTATTCTTTACATTTTTGGCGATTAAGAGAAAGTAAATCGTCTATGTATAGCGGAAGCTTAAATTAAGGAACTGGGCTAAATGTTTTTGTTTTCTTTTGTAAGCCCTCGTGTAAAAGTGGACGAACAAATGGACGGATTAAAGAACAGATACTATGTTCACAATATACTACAACACTAATGCAGGGTATATAAAAAGTGAACAACAGCAATAGAAGGGTTGTTCTATTTTTTTGTTTTATCATGCATTTGTCTCATATGAACTATGATAGGGTTATGAGTAAAATGGATACGACACAAATGAGACAAAAAAATGAGAAAAAATGCAATAAACAAGTACTAGAACGACGTTGTTTGGTATTTTGTTATTTCACTGTTGTTTTTTTTATCTTGAATTCACCATGAGGCCATCAACTATGAGCTTAACTCATTCTTTTTTAGAAATTCAAGACGGTTATATGATATAATCCATGTTCCTTCATTGTTGATAATGAAAGTGGAAACATACTTAAAAAGGGGTATGGAATCACAGAACTAATAAATAAGCGATAGTGTATAACCCACATTAGAGTGTTTACAATGGATCATAATACCTTTTCTAGATAAAATCACAAATATCAATATGGTTGAATAATAAATGCTCTCCCGAATATGGTTGATGCATTGCTCGAAAAAAATTGATTTTGTGCAAGCTGTTATGCATATTTTCTTCAAAGCGATATGGCATCGTGTAGAGGAGACTTAATGCTAATTAGTTTAAGCAAAATAATCGTTTTATTCATATCATTTGATTTACAGGAAAACAAAGACTTAACACGACAACACAATATATCCTTCAATATTTAAGCATGAGACGTTTCCATTATGAAGAACAAAACTATTTATCTGACTGTTATAATTGGTTTAAAAGAAAACATATCTCAACAATTTACCGTTCCATGTCACGTTCAAAATCGTCCGATGTCTCTTTTATCAACAGTTGCCTCGGCCATAAAGCTCATTTGGGTGCATGCATGAACCATGGGTATACGGTAAGGCAATTTTCATAGAATTCCAGATTAATCATACTATAATAGTGGGTTTTCCATTTAATGTGCCAAAATACGTCCCAAGGTTTGATGGCATTTAATGATTATCACCCGAGGACCCGTTGTATTTGTAAAAGATCACCCCAGAGGCCGTAGAGGTGAGCTTAAACAAAGACGCTTAGTCCGAATGTGAAAACTAATTTACATCCCAGTTAAATTTTTAAGCGAAGGAAAAACGATATACATTCTTGGAAATTATTTCCATGCTTAAAATGTCATGAAATAAATATTCTATGCTTAAATAATATATATATATATAGATATCCTCATTGTATATATCTTTATATACGATTTTTTACACCAAAAGACCAGCAAAAGGGAGTTCATTATGTCTTCTAACCTTTGGGATATATTTTGGAATATTACATGGAAAACCCAATATTATTGTTATTATTACTCCGAATGTTACTTTTGTTATAAATCTGGTACTGTAATTAGTCAAGAATATGGATATACAACTGTATACATAGTTATGTATTTCAGTCTAATCGCAAAAGACTGCAACAAACCCGGAATAGATGATGGCCATGTAATTCTAAGTTTGCTGTAGACAACTTCAAAAGGATAAATTAACTTCATTATTTAATCTCTGTATTAAATTTGTATTAATGACATAATTATTGTTAAAAGTGCACGGATGGGCAAGAATGAAATTATCGTCAATTAACAGGAAAGCTCCTTCAGTAGGGTGCAGACTAAACTCTCGCCAAGTTAACTTGAACCAGTCACAAAAGCTCTTCTAAGTTATCTTAGGACCGTTTTCAAGTTAACTTAGACCAGTCATAGAGCAGTCATAAAAGCTACTCCAAATTAACTTTAGAACTGTTCTAGAGCCCTGACTGCTCTGACCTGTTCTAGTCATACAATCATGACTGCTTTGACCTGTTCTGGTCGTAGAGCCCTGACTGCTCTGACCTCTCGCCAAGTTAACTTGAACCAGTCACAAAAGCTCTTCTAAGTTAACTTAGGAACGTTTTCAAGTTAACTTAGACCAGTCATAGAGCAGTCATAAAAGCTACTCTAGGTTAACGTTAGAACTGTTCTAGAGCCCTGACTGCTCTGACCTGTTCTCGTAATAGAATCCTGACTGCTCTGACCTGTTCTGGTCGTAGAGCCCTGACTGCTCTGACCTGTTCTGGTCATAGAGCCCTGACTGCTTTAATTATACAGCAATGGAAACGTTCAACATTCCCAAATTAGCGCTCCTTGTGAAAAAGCGTGTGCGTGTAGTGCGTAACGTTCTCCGTTCATTAGACCTGGGACTAATATAAGTCCAAGCTGGGACCAAGATTAGATTATTTATTTACAAAATCGCCCAATTCCCAACCCTGAAAATCAACTGGTCGTCCCCTTATATTTCTGTTTTTTTAAAGATAATATTGATATTTACAACTGTTACTATACAACTTTAAAAATATTAACATATTAACATATAGAGTATCACATGTTTTGGGCTATACTATTGATGAAGAAAATCTGCCTTTTCTTATATATTATAGGTTAAATAACAGAAAGTTGAAGTATTGCGGCCATTGATATAATATCGAATGAAGAAAATCTGCCTTTTCTTATATATAATAGGTTAAATAACAGAAAGTTGAAGTATTGCGGACGTCGATATAATATCGCATGAAGAAAATCTTGCTTTTGTAATATATTTGAGGTTAAATTACAGAAAGTTGAAGTATTGCGGCAATCGATAAAATATCGAATAAAGAACATCTGCCTTTCCTTATATATTTTAGATTAAATTACAGAAAGTTGAAGTATTGTAGCCATCGATATAATATCGAATGAAGAAAATCTGCCTTTCGTTATATATTTCATGTTAAATTAAAGCAAGTTGAAGTATTGTGGCTGCATCATTGGAGCGTGAAAATGAAATATGCACCTCTTCTAATATTTGAAGTTTGTGGCTGTTTGAAGGATATATTTTATTTACTACAGGACTGATTTTTATTCTGTTTTGTTTATTTATTTATCTAATTGTTTATTTTACAAAATGACGGAAATTTACAGTATCACAATTTTCGAGTACATAAAAGTTAGTGTTTTCTAATAGTTCTGATATAATGGTTGCGGGAAAATTGAAGAAAATTGCACTCAACGTGTGAAAAATTTGTGCGTTCGTTGTGTGAATCGTGTGCGCGATAGGGAATGTGAGACATATCCATCGCTGTATTAAATTTTGAGTATTCACAGTTCTTGTATTGTTTTAGAGCTATACGACTACTCAGAGCAGTCAGGATTCTATGACAGGTTAGAGCGGACAGGGCTCTATGACTGGTCAAAGCAGGCAGGGCTCTATGACAAGTCAGAGCAGTCAGGATTCTATATAAGGTTAGAGTGGTCAGGGCTCTATGACTGGTCAGAGCAGTCAGGATTCTATGACAGGTTAGAGTGGTCAGGGCTCTATGACTGGTCAGAGCAGTCAGGATTCTATGACAGGTTAGAGTGGTCAGGGCTCTATGGATGATCAGATATAAAAGTTGCTCTTTTGATAGTTCTGATATAATGGTTATGGCAAAAATTGTAAAAAAATGCACTCAACGTGTGAAAAATTTGTGTGTTCGTTGTGTGAATCGTGTGCGCGTGGTAGCCAAAGTGGGACGTATCCATCGCTGTATTAAATTTTGAGTATTCACAGTTCTTGTATTGTTTTAGAGCTATACGACTATTCAGAGCAGTCAGGATTCTATGACAGGCTAGAGCGGTCAGGACTCTATGACTGATCAGAGCAGTCACGGCTCTATGACAGGTCAGAGCAATTAGGATTCTTTGACAGGTTAGAGTAGTCAGGGCTCTATGACTGCATGGTCAGAGCAGTCAGGGCTCTATGACTGGTCAGAGCAGTCAAGATTCTATGACTGCTCCAAGTTAACTTCAGGTTAACTTAGGACTGTTCTCATGACTGCTCCCCAACTTGGGCGAGAGGTTATGCTTGCACCCTACTGTAAAGGTATTGTATGTCGATGCATGTAATTCTGGGTAATTATTAGACAATAACAGTACATTGACTTGACATAAACTCTTTAAAAGGATGAGGTTTATAAACGTGGGGTAATGCGAGCCTTTGGCGGATTTGACAAGACCGGTTTTGACCCAACCCTGGATTGACCCACTGATAGTGTGACAAGTGCCGTTCAGCGGAGCAGGACATGCTTTCCCTACCTGATGTCACTCCCCGTTTTGATTGGAGTTTAAACTATGAGTTCTTTAGTTCTTAATGTCTTTTTATTTCTGTAACTTGTGGAAGTCTCATGTCTTTGTTTTGTCTATGTTTTTTTTCTGCTGCCGTTTTTGCCATGTCTTTGGACTGTGATTTTTATGATCATCACTTCCCTTCTTCTTTGGTTATTCTACTGCCGTTTTTGCCATGTCTGAGGACTTTGATTTTTGTAATCATCACTTCCCTTCTTTCTTCGGTATTCTACTACCGTTTTTGCCATACCTATGGAATTTGATTTTTGTGATCATCACTTCCCTTGTTCCTTCGGTATTATACTGCCGTTGTTTCACAAAAAAACAGAGAATTATACAGGCATCAGAATAACAAAGGGAGAACCGTTGCATTATAAATCATCGTATTGCGTTTGTAATTATATCGTTTTAGATCTTGATAAACAGAGACGAAAATTGTTTGATAGTGCGTCGTGCTTCGGTTTCAGCTATGAGAAAAAACTCATTTGAAGGCCTCGTTATTAATTCAAGATGAATAACAGCAATAAAAGCACTGTTCAGTTGCTTGGCTTTGCGTTGTATAAGTAGGTACTTTATCGTATTTGCATTCACCCATTATCCTTTCATTGTTGTTTTAGATTCATGCAATATTTTCAGTTTTTCCCATTAAGATAGTGTAAATAAACAAATAAAGGGATATGGAGTAAATGTATATAAGACAAAATCCCCATAAATACGTGGTAAGATTAAGCAAATGGAACCACACTTTGATTGTTGTTCTTCATCTTGAGGTCAACATGAGGCCTTCAATAAAGAGCAAACGCTCTTACCTCACAATAAGTTCAAGACGGCCCAAGCACC
Organism: Modiolus philippinarum; assembly: GCA_002080025.1. Taxonomy (NCBI): domain Eukaryota; kingdom Metazoa; phylum Mollusca; class Bivalvia; order Mytilida; family Modiolidae; genus Modiolus; species Modiolus philippinarum. Next base: position 131,433 of record MJUU01012637.1, on the reverse strand, counting down.
GGTTTAAGCGGAATTCACTTGCTAAGGGTCGAGCAACGGCACATCCATCCCCTTTATTACATAATTTGTGTATGGATGCGGGGTTGTAAACAAGCATAACATATCAGGCGAAGTACTCTTACAAACACTGTCATCCATTGCCCGACAAAGGGACCAATTCAATAGACAATACAACATATAAACGATGACAGGGCACTCATTGAGTTGTTTGTAAGAAAACTTGGCAATAAAAATCGGGAGATGTGGGCAATATTAATATAGACGGCCAATAAAATAGTTCAACCCCTTCAAAACAAGAAAGCGAAATGTTGAATTTCACATGAAAAAAGTACACCATAATATGTTTTACAAATGGAGATCATTTTTCCTTTCATGTATACATCGGCAAACGAATACCGAAGCAAGAACAAGGAAAGGAGAAATTCTAAAATCATAAATCTAAAATCACGACAATTCATATCCAACACGAATTGAGACAGTATGAAAAAGACAAAACAAATAAACAAAACTGAACAAGAACGCCACATAACTAAAGCACTAGCAGTGTGAATCCATACAAAAACTGAGGTATCATCAGGTTCTCCGGAAGCGTACGCATGATCTGCTCTAATCGTGGCACCCGTAACACTGTCAGTGGAAAGTCGGGTTTTGTCACAGTTGATGTAAGTCAATCCGGTATTAACTGTGGATCTACCCAAAAATATCTATTCTCATTTGTGAAATAGAAACATTGAAATCATGGTCACGTCCATTAAACTTCTGCAGTGACAATTGCCACAGTAACTGAACATACCCTTTATGTATCTCATTCACAGTCAAAGCGCCTGCTTGATCATAATTATCTTGCAAAATATCCGACAGTGTTTCAAACAGGTCTTTCAATTTTTATTATGGAATAACGCATACATGAGTCTGAAGAAACACAGTTATCAATGGCCCCAAGAGGTGGAAATGATAACATAACATATAAATAGCCTTAGGCACAGTTAAAATGGATCGCTAATAAAATTTGGGATTTTATAGGCACTTATCAAATTGATTGCCAATCAAAAATTGGGAAGTTTGGAAATCAAATATGGATATACATAACAGCAATTCAAACAGAATGATCTTTTTTAAAAACCTTCTCAAAGATTCCTAACTAAGATTTGTCATTTTTCGAGGAATTAAAATTTGATTTGGGAACGAATTTACGGCAAATCAGGGATTTAAAATAGGCCCCAGTCTAAAACCATATGTAAGAGAATGAGAGAGTCTGCTTAAGTCTCCTAAATACACCTTACATTTCAGGGAAAATAATCTTTGAATTCAGCCTGATTATTTCAAACTTTTTCAAAAATTTTCCATGATTATTAAATGAATCAGTCAGCTTCCATTTTTTTCTACAATGCTGGTGTTGCCAGATATGTACTCTCAATTCATGACAAATAAGTCGATGTTTCGACAGATAAGGCCCATAATAACATCATTTTCATTTGTAAAATACATTACATCGATTGTTTTTAAGAATGAACTAGGTATTGGTGATACCAAGGGCAATCCAACCTATACAGCTTTTACTCTGTCTATGGAGGAGAAATTACAGAACAATAAATGTTTCCAGATATGATGAAATCACTGCATAATCATCCCTCATTATACTGTGTACCAAAATCACCCAAATGCCACCCCCC
>MJUU01012637.1:92488-121389 GCA_002080025.1 Modiolus philippinarum | reverse complement strand
ACTGGGGATTGTCAATAGTAAGGATATCGTCAATATACCTGCTATTATCATTGAAAATAGAAATAAGTTTATCACTATTTGGTACAGTTCAATTTTGTAGTTTTTTCATGAATTCCCGTTCGTAACAGAACAGAAAAAGGTCTGCAATGAGAGGTGCACAATTAGTACCCATGGGGATTTTAATGACCTGATGATAAACAATGGTGCCGAAACGAACATAAATGTTGTCTAGCAAGAGATTCAGTGCCTTAATCATATCATCACATGTCCAGGAGCAATAATTGTTGTAAGAGATATTGGAGAAGAATCCTTGCGTTTTGTTGCAGCAAATAAACTGAAGACCCGAAAATTTAAAAGACCATTTAATAAGTTCATCCAATTTAGATTTAATCAAATTATGCGGAAGGGTTGTATAAAGTGTAGAAAATCCATAACTGTCAATAGATGAAACTGGTCTATCTATAGATTGTAATTTATCTAAAACTTCAATAGAATTTTTTACACTCCAAAAGTAATTTACACAAGAGTTTTGATATGTTTTCTCACAATAGTTTTTGACTAACTCCTTTATACAAGTGAGTGCACTGGTTAAATTGATGGACAAATTTGTGGTAGAACAATTACTTGAAGCCGAAATGAAACGATGTTTGTAGGGATTTTTGTGAAGTTTAGGAATCCAGTACATAGTAGGTAGGGTGTTATCTTGAGGTGGAACTTTGCAATGCTTTTTTCAAAAGAAGAAATAAAATGTGCTTGACATCAGATTTCCTATCCAATTATTGGACTAAAGGGGACAAAATTTAAAATTAAAAGTGTGCAGATTCAAACCGGTTTATGAGTACCGAATTCTCCCCTTTCTCTGTCCCATTTCAAAAGGCTATTTGCAATTAAGTTCTACTGCTAATATGCCATAAAATATGCAAGTATGTCAGATTTAAATTTAATTCCTAGTACACTTATAAGAGACCACCATGCACGATTTTCGACAACATGTGAGATTATTTTTATTTAAATAAGGCCTAATACAGAAACACGCGTGAATGGCCATACCTCCTTCATTTGTCATTGAATCCTGATATGAGTTCTTATCGTTTCCGAGCTTTTTAAGGGACCAGGAGGGGTTATTTCCATTTTCTCTAGTTTCTGTCAAGCTAATCACTATGTCAAGCTAGTCATTGCGACTATGTTATTACTATGTCAGGGTCTTTACCATCTCCACATACACCTTTTAAAATACACTTCTACTAACTTCAATAATAACGGAGGTGTATAAGGGACATGCATAATTTTTTTTAATTATCTTGCCGCCGCGAGATAGTATCTCGCCGAGGCGAGATAACTATTTTTTTTGTTAAATCGCCGTGGCGAGATAACCTTTTTTGCTATAACTCGCCACGGCGAGATAGTAACTCGCCGTGGCGAAATAGTAACTCGCCGTGGCGAGATAGTAATTCGCCGTGGCGAGATATTTAAAATTAGGATCTTATGTTTGGCGGGATTTTCAAAAGAATAACTTGTAACTTACTTTATAGTAGGATAGCCGATAACAAAAAAGACGCTTATTTAAGAAGTTTAATATTCCGGAATCACACATGGATTATTTTGTTGTAAATGGGTAGAACAAATATTCAATTTTCAGAATATCGTTGACGTACGCATCCAGTGTGGTGACATTTGTTGCAAAAATACACATTTTTTAAGGGGACCCTCATTCTAAACATTGACAGTGGCCACTTCAAATCAAAAATAAAAATTGAAACATCATTCGTTTGTTGCAATTTTAAGTCTGCATAATAAGAAAACATGCCAAAGAACAATCCTGCATGTTCTATTTAGTTAAACGTATCGATGCATCATAATGCAGCAGACTTTATCATGTGCAATTTTACATAGCAAAATTAAGCATATTTTCACTAAATCAAAGAATAAAAGACAATTAAAATTTCTACATAATATTTTTATCTAGTCGTTTTACCGACTATATATATAACATAAAAATATAAGGTCATGTTAAAAAACGGTTAAAGTACAATTCACTGAAAATCATCAAAACTTTTTGACAATTTGTGTAGGCTTTTCGTACACGGAAGTACATGTATTGTGTGTTGTCAAGTAATTAATATAAGCCGGGCACACTTTGTTGATTCAATTTTCTTCTCGTTTGCATTTAATAAAGTGTATCTTGTATGTTGTATTATTTGAAAAAATAATTGTTTATTTGTTTTGTCAGAGGAACTGACATTTCTTTTTAATTATACTTTATTTGTATATTTTGTTCTGTTAAGGTATTTTGAAATTTATATATTCTGAACCAATATTGAGGGATACGTTATAGAATCCGGAAATGTTTGAATGTCCAATGAAACTAAATCCAACAAGTCCTAAAAGAACAAAGGTAGAAACAAATGGGAATAGCTGTATTGTTTGTCAAAGTGACCAAAACGACCTTTTATTACCTATGAGAAATAAAGATGTAAAGATACCTTCATTTAAGCCATGAACACCAGAAGAAATGAAGTGTAGTTTGGACTTTTAAGTGAATTAATTGGCTTGAATGTTCTTTCTAGTGATAAAACAAGAATTTTTAAATCATCGTTCCATCTATAAATCATACACAAGTAAACGAAATTGCAGTAATGTAGAAGATGAAACAAAGAGAATGTCCCGTCTACTGATTCCGGCATTCAAATACAGATAATTAGTTCAGAAACGTGTTTCTTTTGTTTAATAAAAACATATAAAAAGATAGTAAGGTCCAAAAAAATACCATGTCATCAGATAGAATCAGGAAACTGAAAAACTCGACAGTGCAGAAAAATGACTTGTCTGTTTTAAAGTGATCCCAGTTTTTTCGATCAAGCTATATACCATAATGGTTGTGTTAAAATATGATCCTGTAAAACAAGAAACTAGTAATAGATGAAGGCAATAGTAATGATCATGAGTTAGCCTTTCAGTCTCTTATTTCCGACAGCCATGGTGATCTCTTTGTCCATAAGAAAGCTTTTTCTTTGACTTAACTTCTTCAGATGTATTTATCTCACTTGCCTGCCCATCTTTATAAGACAAATTCATCAAATTAATTGCAGGGTAAACTAGAAAAAAAACATTATGTAAAGAAAATCAAGACTTGCGGCGACCTTGCTGACCAGTTTATTCAATCCCAACTTTCTTGCTTTACCAATGTTTGATGTGTTGACGATGTTTCGAAGTATCACTTGAAAGAGTAGTTGCTGTTGCAGGAAAACTTACATCCAAAATAAGATAACATCGAAGAAAAAATATAACTTCTACACCTGAATAGTGATGAGCAAATACTTCTCGCTGCTGTTCGTATTTTGCGCCGTGATATGTTACAGTTGGACATTACTTGTGATGAATACCCAGCAGCAAGCGATGCATCACTAGGTGTATCAATGAACCGTTTACCTACAGCTGATAGCCTTTAAGAGTTCATCTGTTGGCTTATTAATATTAAGTCATTTCAGAGTGTTTCAGAACTGTATACGTTACCAAATGATAATGTGAGGAAAGTTGTGTCACTGTGTGATTGTATTTTATCTATTTCGATGGACGTTTTCACCCCATTCATTTGGGGCTTGCCATTTAGTGGGATCACGGATTTGGTTCAATGTATTAAGTTGATACACTTAACTCTAATGGGTTTTGTGCGTAATATAGAGCGGTCAGACAATATTTAACTAGTGTTGCAAATGGCATTGTCATCAACGTGAGTGTCTTCCTTTTTTGAACCATTTAATTAGTAAAATGTTTGGCTTTAATACTGTTGACAATCAAGATATATGGCGACCTTGCTGACCAGTTTATTCAATCCCTACTTTCGTGTTTTACTAATGTTGGATGTGATGTCGATGTTTTCGATCGATATGATTTGGCACAGTCTATCAAATCTGCAGAGCGTGTTCGTAGATCGGGATCAACTTCAACCAAGAAGCTTTTCCAAGTGATAGGCGGTCGTTGCATTCCTGACTGGAAGAAGTTTCTTGGTTCTGATGCAAACAAGCAGGCGCTCATACAAGTTTTGGGCGAATCATTTTTACAATTCCATCAGAACACACTGAAGTCAACATCCGGAGGTGATAATAAACATTTCATGACCCAGAGGGTGTAAAAAAGTTGGATTCACATGCAATATCAGATTGTTTAAATTTGTTCTCTACCAAAGAAGAAGCCGACACGCATGATTATACATGCACTGTTTGCCGATCGCCGACAAAATGTCATTTTTTTAATTGTGACACCGAGATTTCATATTATCATTGATGTCGTTGTGACGACCATATAATTTCTGAAGGAACGAAACTAACAACGGCTGAACATAGCTCTGACTCAGCAGTTTTATAACAGTGCTTTTACTCTCCCCATAAAGTCACTGTGTGAACTACAAGCTGTTGCAAAAAATAAACTCCATATGCTGCGGAAGCAGATAATTGCTGCTGAAAAAGGGGAAAGCTCACAATGGGGAAGTCAAAATAATCACATTTGTCATGTAACCTAAATTTCAGACGACCATGTTCGTCAATGTATAACAAAAGGTCGAGCTATGAAGCAGAATTGGGTGTATCGGTTGTCTTTAAATTGACAACCGGATCATGATTATGCATCAAGGCATAGGTCATTATATAAGTAATTGAATCAACGTCATTTCAACAATTATCACGTTATAACTATTTTCGAGTCACCAAATACTGTAAAAGTATTCTCATTGATAAAAAAATAATCGCAGAACTGTAATCTTCTATATGAATAAATCGTATTTTTTCTGATTTAAATTAACTGTAATTTTGGTATTTTGTTATATCAACATTAAGAGTAACATTCGGAATACAAAACTAGGAATAGGTACTATTATATATTTATCGTTTGTTTATATTTGTGCAGCCTTTAAAAATATAAAAACGGCATATTCAAAGTGAGTTGATGGGTAAACTTTACATTGTAAGGTACTCGTCTTGATACTAAAGTTAGACCTTTTTTCTTGTTTGATTTTTACTGCAAGTCTTTTTGTGTATATATATTTTAGCCATTCACCACACACAGGGGGAGGGTTTGGATAAATAAAAAAACAAACAAAACAAAAAAAAAACGAGTTTAACCCCACCACAATTTTTGCGCCTGTCCCAAATAACTAAATACCGAAGTCACTGTGAATTTACTTTCTGCATATGCGCATTTCGACAACTTATGTCTCATCAGTGCAGATAAAATCTAAACGTTTGGAAGACCATAAACTCAAAGATGTTTAAAAACTGATAGAGAACAAATAACCAAAGTGATCTAAATTTAAAGCCAAAATCAGCTAAGGACAGAGCTTTGCATGAGGGAGATACTCCTTAGTTTTCATTACAATTTACAAAATTTTAGATATTGGAAGGTTTCAAAAATAATCGGCTTTCGGGTCAGCAGTCAGGAATATGTTGGTCATTGGCTTGTACTTATCTTCTTGTAAAATTTTAATTTCTTGATATTCGGGTTATTGGATGTGGTTTGTTTCCATTGATTTATTCACTTTGTCATCTTTTTGGAGGCCATTTAGGGCTTGCTCTATGGTGTGAGGTTCCTCACTGTGTTGAAGACCCTACGGTAACCCCTAGATGCTTTGTTTTGGGTCGTTTTAGTTGGAGATGGGATGTTGTCTCCTTGACATTTACCCCGTTGCCTTTCTTTTTCATATTTACGTAATAAATACTCTTTTTAATATAATTTTGCATATTGAATTTGTTTAGCAATTTCTTTATGGATGCACAACCAAGCCAACTTTCAATTGATTAATTTACAAATGAAACTAATAGTTGTTAAAATATGGAACTCGTAACAAATTTTCGATGTTTTTGTTTTTTAATATTATCTACAGTTTTGTAATTGTCGACATTTTAAAATTTGTAAAATATTAGATAATTAAATCTTATTCTGATTATTAACATGGCTCGTTCAATGGACAAGGAAATCCAGCATGGGTGAACATGGTGATTATGCAGAATTGCACAACGAAAGTAGAATACAGAAGGAACAAGTTTGGAAATAACGAAACTTAAAGGTCCAGCGATGGCTTAAATCAGAACACACACACACACACACACACAAACAATTATACTAGACAGCTACACAACGCAGAAATGAAAAGTAAACATTTAAAACCAAGGCAGTTTCAATGTGAAATCCATTTTTATTCCAATGTTTATTATACTATATGGAAACGGGACAGAGAAAGGGGAGGTTTGGGTACCCATAAACCGGTTTAATCCTACCGCTGGCTTTCGCTTGTGCTGGTATCAAGTCTGTCCCGAATTCCTATCGTTGTTTACGTTTGTCTTTTGTCTTATACGTGTTTTTCTTGTGTAGTGCCCTTGCAAATTGTTGCATGTAATTATAATTTTCAGCCATTGTAATTGTTTCCTGTTATCCATTTTTTTAACATCCAATAGAGTTTCATCAGGCGCAACGGAAGGGTAAGTATGTCCTGTTCTGTCAAAAAAATTCCATCACACTATAAAAAAAATAAGTATCTAATAAAATGAGTTGATTTTATCTGCGCGTATGCAGAAAGTAAATTCACAGTAACTTCGGTATCTAGTTATTTGATCTAGATAGGGTAAAGTCAAAACCTGTACTGTCAAATCCACAAGACATGAACATAGCTTGGAATATTTCTTTTCATATGGGACATCGGCACATATTATCATTCAAAGATGTTATAGTGATGGCCATAGGAGTTCGTTGGGGAATGAAGGTACCTTCAAAATACACTCAAATACGGAATACATTAATCAAAATCTTCACTGTTTCCAAAATAATTTTGTTACAAATAATGAAAGGAAGATAACAGGAAACACTTACAATGGCCGAACATTGCAATCACATGCCACAATCAACCAGGGAACTGCACAAGAAAAACAATAAAATGACAAAATACAAACATAGATAACGATAGGAACTCGGGATAGCCGGACTTGGTACCGGCACTGGCAACAACCAGCGGTAGGGTTAAACCGGTTTATGGGTACCCAAACCTCCCCTTTCTCTATCCCGTTTCCCTATAGTATAATAAACATACAAATAAAACCCAATACAGGTAGACCACTAACTCTAAGACCACAATCTTGAAAAGGAAAGAACAGACAAAACGTAATTTAGAAGGATGGGTCGAGGAGTGCTCGCCGCTAAACTGCCGGCTAGCTCAAGTAGCCTAGCCTGCTGGTAAAACACTGTCGCACTACGGAATAATAATCAAATTCAATACTTCCCGAAGGGTTTGGTAAAGAATCATCATGGATTTCAGTAGACATCGGCAGTATCAGTGAGAGGCCAGTATAATTGTAAAATCTTCAGGTCATTAGACCCCAAAGCCAATTTAACGGAATCATGAAGTATATCCGGTCAATATCCCCTATTACGTAAAGAATGTAAGTTACGTCCCAGTTTTTCTGGATTTCTTTATCATTTTGACATTTTAAACAACATTTCCGTAAAAACGAGGGTGAGAAATGCCTTAAGTAATAAGCTGTTTCCGAGTCGCATTATACTTAGATACCAAATGGAATAAAAAAGATAACAGGAAACACCTACAATGGCCGAAAAACATAGCCACATGCCAGAAAGTAAATAGGAACTGCACAAGAAAAAAACCCACAATAAAAATACAAAAGACAAACATAAACAACGATAGTAACTCGGGACAGCCGGACTATCTTCTATAAAATTTCTTAAATGTGTTTATCAGTCTGTGAGTTCTGTAACCTTGTTGTAATAGTTTGGATGTGATAGTAAGATTACGTTCATTAAAGTCTTCAAGAGTAGATCAGACGCGTGCAAATCGTACTAGTTGAGATATATACACCCCGTATGATGGTGCTGCAGGAACGTCGCCATCAAGAAAAGGGAAATTAGTAATAGTGAAATCAAAATCATCCCTTTTATCATAAATTTTAGTTTTTATTTTTCCAGAATCACTGGTGATAGTTAGATCTAGAAATGGGCAGTATTTAGAATCATTGTTTGCTTTATTAAGTTTCAGTTCTTGTGGGTAAATGAGGTCGACATAGTCTAAAAACTGGGGATTGTCAATAGTAAGAATATCGTCGATATACCTGCTGTTATCGTTGAAAATTGAAATAAGTTGATCACTGTTATGTATGGTTCCATCCTGTAGTTTTTTCATAAAGTCCCGTTCGTAACAGAACAGGAAGCTGCAGTTTGTACCCATGGGAATTCCAATGACCTGTTGATAGACGATGTTGCCGAAACGAACAAAAATGTTGTCTAGCAAAAGATTCAGTGCCTTAATCATGTCATCGCATGTCCAGGAACAATGATTTTTGTAAGTGATGTTAGAGAAGAATCCTTGCTCTTTATTACAACAAATGAATTGTAGACCAGAAAATTTGAAAGACCATTTAATAAGTTGTCCCAATTTCGATTTCATCAATTATGTGGAAGGGTTGTATAAAGTGTAGAAAAATATAACTGTCAATAGACAAAACCGGTCTTTGTATTGATTTTAGCTTATCTAAAACTTCAACTGAATTTTTTACACTCCAAAAGTAATTTAAGTTTTGATAAGTTTTTTCACAGTATTTGATAACTAACTCTTTAATACAGGTAAATGCACTTGTTAAATGGATGGATAAATTAGTGGTAGAACAGTTGCTTGATGCCGAAATAAAACGTTGTTTGTAGGGATCTTTGTGAAGCTTAGGAACCCAGTACATAGTAGGCAATGTATATATCTTCAGCTCTAACTTGTCGAAATCAAACCTTTTCAAACGAACAAACTGAAAGTAATTTCTTGATCTTGTTTAAAGTCGTCCAACTGAATAGTATGCACACACAACAACTTATATATACATTTTCCTTTAACAATCTTTTATTAGTACATTAGTCGTAATGAATTGCAATGTATATTGTTGAATGCTTGATAATTACAGAGGACATAAAAAAGGGGCCTTTGTGTACTCCTTACAAAGTGTACAAAGAATGAAGTGGATATACAATAAGCAATGAAAGGATATGGAGTAAATGCAAATGAGACAACAATCCTTACAAATACAAATGAGGCCTTCAACAATGAGCTGTGCTCATACCTTTTTTTTTTAAATTTTTTCATATAGTCAGGTTTTTACAAAAAATTCCGGTTAACCACCTGACTATGGTGAAAACAGAGACATTCATGTATTAATAATATTTAATGACTACATAATTTTATAATTTTCTTAATATTGAATAAACAGTAAAAACAAGAAACATTTTAAGCAAATAACCTTTCACACACAAACTCATTCACTCACACTAGACAGCTACCACACCTTACTTCCTTTGGTAAAATATACAATAGTTGAGAAAAGAAAAAATCAATTAATAAATGAAATAAACAAACAGAAAGAAAAAAGTACGACTTAGCTTAGTTCTGTTGTACGGATCGCAAGTGATACAATTCTATTCTAATTCCCGTCTTCAAAAATATATTCAGTGGGGACCAAAAATTTTCAGTTTTTGTTAATTGTTTATTTTGAGCTCCATATATCTCTCTTCAGACCATTTATACTTGGAAGAATTTCATCTAATTTACACTTGTAAATATAGTTTTTTTGCAATGATTAATATAATATTTAATAATAAAGATTCATCTGTATAGCCTAACAACATTTCCATTTTATACAATTTAAGATCATGGTAAAACTTGTTAAGTTTCTTAAATAATTCTATATAAATTTGTTCAGTAAAAATCCAATCATAAAAAAGATGTTCTATAGTCTCATCACAAGAATTACAAAAAGTACAAAGCTTTGTGTTCTTTATTCTAACTTTGTATAAAAAATTATTCGTTGGAGTAATTCTATATTTTACGAAAGGATATGGGGTAAATGCACATGAGACCATGACACATATGTTAACCCCAACTGCAATAATTTTAATGAGCTGTATGGCCATTTCGGAAATTAATTCCTCATCAGCAGCACTAGAACCCAAACAAAGGAAATCCATAATTTCAAAAAATGTTTAAAAAGCATAACACCAAACGAAATCCGAATAATCAGTAATATGAAATACAGCTAAGGAGAAAACTACGATGGAGGGAGTTAATCCTTAGGTTTNAAAGTGTACACATGAGATATCATCTCATGTACAAGTACACCATATCTAAGAAAAATACAGAGCATACATCTCTACCACGGGGAATTGTTTTACCAACTCCACACTGCAATAAAAGACAAACTCCAGTATGCATCATTTATGGATTTTTCATATATGGATTTTTGCATATATGGATTTTGAATAACCTAAAATGACTTGACCAATCAATATCTTCACAATCCAAAATATTTTCCCAAGCCTGGTATTTGTCGGATGGTTCCTCACATATACATTGAATAAGATCACTGTATATATATTTGATACACTTACTGTTTTTCATTTTTTCTAAAAAAAACATCTTGGCACTGGAAGTTTAATTGCAAAATTGAAATTGGCAATATTTTGCAATAAAATTTTTTCTTGAATTTGAGGTATTTTTGATAAAATACAATAAAACTGCAAAAAATTATTTAACCCATATAACTCCCTAATTTGTTCAAAAGTATAAAAAGCTTTAGTATCATTATTTACTAGATCCATCAAAGATGAAATACCAAATAAACTCCATTTGCTAACGTAAGGGATTTCATCGAGAGGAACAAAATTTAGGATATCAAGTGATAGAATTTGTTCAATATCTAACTGACATTTTTGTTTTGCCAAGTGTAATCCTAGCAGCACATCTCTCCAAGAAGGATTAGCGACTTTTTGTGCTATTTCCTTTTGTTTTTCTTTTTCGAGATTAAAAACTCTAATACCCCCAAACTTTGCAAGCTCAGCTTGATCTACATTTTGCCAAATACTAGTGCTGTTCCCCAAGATTCTTTTAATCCATGTCACTTTGAGATATGCATTCAAAGATTTCAGGTGAACCATTTTTAAACCACCCATGTAAAAATCACCAATAAGGGTATTCCTTTTTATCTTTTCTGGTTTCCCATCCCAAATGAAGTTATTTAGGTCATCAATCATAGACTTAGGTAAATTTAGTAGTGATATGAATAAATGTACAAGCTTCGACAGTGCAAGAGACTTAATGACGGTGATTTTACCAAGTAATGTCAATTTTCTGTGTTGCTAGCTCTTAAAAACCTTAGTTACATCTTTAATTTTTTTCTTTGAAATTTATATCAACAATGCTTTGCATATCTAAAGAAAAATCAATACCTATAACTTGAAAAGTTGATGAAGACCAGCATAAAGCTTTGTCTGGACATAAAACTTTATCTGAGTAACGTTTACTACATATCCATACTGCTTTAGTTTTTTCCATGTTCATTTAAAGGCCTGAAGTAAGATAAAATTTTTCAAATATATTCAGTCATTCCCTTAAAGAGATTTCTTTTCCATCTAATGTTAATAACGTATCATCTGCATATTGACGTATAAGAGATTCTGTCCCTTTAACATTAAATCCTGTGACGTTTTGATCAGATTTAAACACAAAGACAGTAACTCTACACCTAAAATGAAAAGATAGGGGATATAGGGTCTCCTTGACGACAACCTCTCTCTAAATTAAAGAAACTGGACATATTTCCATTATTTATTACACAGCTTTTAGCATTTGTGTAAAAAATGTTAAACCATTTACATATTGATGGTCCAAAATTAAAACTTTCTAAGGCTCTAATATTGAACTGAAATTCAACAGAGTCGAAGGCTTTTTCAAAATCTATCAATAACTGTAAACCTTCCATATTATTTTCTTCAATGCATAAGGTCATACAGAAGTCTTGTATTCTACCCTTGATAGAGCTCGGTTGCTTACAAATAGGCTACTTATTCAAGGGTACAATGTATGTTGCCCATAACTTGAGGTCATCACTACAGAAGTTTTACGGTAAACATCACGATCTTGTGGACCGCTATGAGATATCTGTTTCCCAGATGACAACAGATCTTTCTCTTTGCCACTAAAGTTTGATTTTCCTCTACCGGATTTGACGTAACTACCGGAGTTGACATGTTCAACACGGCGGGTGTCTTATAAGAAGCAGGAGATGCTTACTCTACCGGTGCACCTGATCTCGCCCATGGTTTTTATTGGGTCCGTGTTGTTCATTTTTTTATATGTGCGTGTCTTCATTTTCTTTTCTGTGCCGTGCTCATGTTATGTCTTGTTTCTTCTTTTTTCCGACGTTGCCATTGTCCTTGGATTGTTCTTTTCAGACTGACGGTTCGGTTCTCACTTACTTTACAAAACCTTTATGTGTGTCACTAATGATAAAAGGAAGGATATTTTTCACTCTTTCAGCAATTGCTGCTGAAGCTTTTTTTATATCAACATTTATACGTCTGGAAAACTTGCAATATCTAAATTTAACAAAATTTTGTTCAAACCTTAGGAGTATCTCTCTCTTGCATAGCTATGTCCTTAGCTGATTTTGNCTTTTCTATTTAGATCATATTGGTAATTTGTTCTCTATCAGTCTTTACACATATTTCGGTATATGGATTTCCAATATTTTGATTTTATCTGCACTGAAGAGACAGAGGTTGTTGAAATGCGCATATGCAGAATCCAAATTAACAGCAACTTCGGTATTATGATATTTATTACCACTGGGCCGATGCCTCTGCTGGTGGACTGTTAGTCCCCGAGGGTATTCACCAACCCAGTAGCTAGTACCTCGGTGCTGGCCCGAAAACCGATTTGATCTGGAAACTTGCAATATCTAAATTTAACAAAATTTTGTTCCAACCATAGGAGTATCTCCCTCTTGCATAGCTCTGTCCTTAGCTGATTTTGACTTTTCCATTTAGATCATATTGGTAATTTGTTCTCTATCAGTCTTTACACATTTCGGTATATAGATTTCCAATATTTTGATTTTATCTGCACTGATGAACACAAGTTGTCGAAATGCGCATATGCAGAATCCATATTAACAGCAACTTCGGTATTATGATATTTAAAAGACTAATAGGACGCCAATTTGACATATATCGTCTGTCTTTACCCTCTTTTGGTATGCAAGTGATAACACTTTGATTCTGAAATTCTGAAAATTTTCCATTTTCATAACCATATTTAACTGACCTACAAATACACCTATATTTTTCCAAAAACAATTGTAAAATTCTGTAGTGAAGCCATCAGATCCTGGACTTTTACCATTGGCCACTTTCTTTAAGGCTTCAGCACATTTTTGGAATGTTATATTACCTTCACACGTATCTTTTAGATCATCTAATAATTTAATATTATTTTGGTAGAAAAAATTATTCTCTTCATTATCAGGACATACATTATTTCTACTAGTATATAATCTCTTATATTTTTTTTTCTCTTGTTCATATAAAATATCACCCTGTTCAGATAAATGCTTCCCTCTATCATTAATAAGTTAAGAAATAGTTTTTGCAACGTAATTTTTTTCTCAAGACCGCAGAAATACTTTGTACACTTTTCTCCATTGTCATGCCAATTGACTTTGGACCTTAAAAGCAGACCTTCAACATTTTTTTCTCTTCTCTTTATTAGTTCTGATTTTTTTTTCATTTAATTCCTCTTGGACCTGATCAGTAGGATTACAATCAAACTGATTCTCAAAATCTTGTATATCATTTTCAAGTTTTGTGTATATCTTTTCCGTCTTTGCCTTATCTATACTAAATGCAATGCTTACACTGCGTATTTTGACCTTTAAAAGTTCTAGAAATACTTGATCATTGCAGGATAATTGAACATTTAACGAATCATTTACAATATCCCCTGCAACATTGTATTCAGAAACTGTGTCATGTATACATTTTTTAACAATGTCAACATAATCTGGACCACGAAGTAGTTGTCCATTAAATTTCTAGTAGCCTTTACCACGCTGTGCTAAAGACACAGAGAATCGAAAAGTAATTGCTGGGTGGTCTGTTCTATATCCTGGTATAATATTAACATTCTTTAAAAGAGAGAAAAGATCATCTGAGACAAGAAAATAATCTATCCTGCTCTTTTTAACAGGGGATCTTTGGCGCCAGGTGTATTTACTTTCAGAGGGGTAAAACAGTTTCCAAGGGTCAACTAAATTAAAAACATCTATTATTTCCTGAACCTGCTGACGACAGTTAGGGTGCCTATCATACATAACATTAATGTATCTATATGTTTATCCTGTACAAAATTCCAATCACCACAAAGTAAGATACTTGAGTTTTTAAAACTTGTAATTTTATGTAATACATCAGTAAACATAAGAGGTTCATCTGTGTTATAACCATATAAATTTACTAATGTGAATCTATTATCTTTCACAGAAAGGTCTAGTACAATATATCTACCATTTGTGTCATTACATACATCTTTTACATCAATATTAGAAGACTTATTAAACATAACACATACACCTGCACTTTTACTGCTACAATTACTGAAGAAACATTTAGAACCCCAATCATCTTCCCAATCCTTTTGTAACTCACTAGTACAGTGAGTTTCTTGTAGACAGACAACTGAAGCATTTTTTTCTTTTTAACCAATCAAATACATCAGTCTTTTTTTCTTATTTGAATAAAGTCCCCTGTCATTCATTGACAAAATTGTAATACATTCAGTCATTAATGAACATCAAATACCAGAATATACAACAGAAGCAAGCTAAGACACACAAAATTCAAATGTACTCTTACACACACATTTATACGACAGATAGCAAGACGACGCATGAGCTGATGAATTATCATGTTAAACAAATATTAGCAGTCTGACAAATTTACAGCAAATATTTGGATTATCTCCCCTATACAAAATATCGAAACACACTTTGGGATTTAAGATTTATTTGAACAAGACAACAAAAATGTAGAAAATGTCAACATTCCTTTTTACTATTGTAATACATGCATGTAGTTTTGAAGAATAGGCAAGTTTGGGCAATGATTAAGCATGTTCAATGTTAACATTTACAGTTATTACAGAAATATTTGGATTATCTCCCCTAAAACAGGTATCCAAGCACCTCACATGTCAACAGTCATTTTATCACCACATTATTAATACTTTACATAATAATAATCTCATAATACAAATATTAACAGTCTTCGGAAAATTTCCCCTATACAAATACCTCATACCTCATTGTAAGTTCAATACGGCCCCTAGCACAGATTTAAGCGGAATTCATTGCCAGATGTCGAGCAACGCTACTTACATGTTTTATTACTCATGGATGCGGGATCGTCAACAAACATTAAATTAACTAGCAAAATCTTCTTACGACTGCTGTCATCCGTTGCCCGACAATAAAACTTATAGAAAGACAAACACAACATTTAAACAACATCAGGGCACTCGTCGAGTCAATATATAGTAAGAAAACTTGGCAAAATAAAATCATGAGATGTGGGTACAATAGTCAGATGGCCAGAATAAAATTGTTTTTGAAATTACAAAAATCAAAGTGCCGAAATTTGAATGGTTTTAAAGTTTGATGGTGCATCCATAGAGAGCATAAATCTCTATGTTCGATAAATGAAAGTATTGTTGAATATATTGTATCAGGATAAGAACAACAATGAAAGTGTTGCTTATTCTTACTATGTATTGATAGGGATTTTGTCCCATGTACATTTACTTCATATCCTTAATTTGTTCATTCCTAGTTAGCTTGTGTCTAATTTTTTGTTGCATGTATTTGAACAAATTAAATATATAGCTTATTTAAACTAGACTAGAGACACTGAAAGAGCAACAGGGAACAGTGCGATGGAAATTGACCAAAGAAGCAAGAGCTGTTAGATACATGGTACAGAATACGTTAAGCATGCTTTTGTAACAACAGTACGAAAAATGTTGCCTGTTATATTTCCAAACGTCGCGTTTATGATACATGATCATGTATTATAGAAAACAAAATCTTGTATTGCGAATCCTGATGATGATGGCTTAACTGCGCAACTATAGCTCTATAGTTCCTTTTATTTTTTTCTGATTTGGCGGACTATAGAGCTACAGATTTCCCCTCTATAAAAATTGCGACTTTAAGACATGAATTTTGTCGCACGTCTGTGGACGTTTTTTGATAACCGGACGCCAAAGGGGACACTCTCATGTTTATATTTCGTTTCTTTAAATATTTATCTGCAACCTTCAATATTTATTTAACAACGAATATTCATTTCCTAATCATCATTACAAATGTGATATTTTGGGTCGTACCACCTTCGGCCATATTACTGACATCAATCACATTGGGAACGAGGCATTTCGGGAGGCGGGACTGAATTCAAATCGTATTAGGAATGGATATTCTAAACTAAATATTTTGTCTGACTTGTTTATCAATTTTTTCTCACTTTTGCAAAATTTTTTTAATGTAAATAATTAATCCGTCTGCATTTAAGAAATATTCCTGTTGAATTTTAAAATATCCGTTCTGGACATGACCTGGCATACATTGCAGCCTTTCAAAATGTCATGTGACGACTGCGATATTCACAAAAAAAGGCTGGATTACACTTGTATTCGGACACTTTCCTTTATACATAGAACATTATTACTCACCTTGCATAAAAATGTTGCAGTGATTAGAAAATGTTGGAGGAAACGAAATGAACACAATTGGCGTCCGATTTTAAAAAAAACTCCCGCAAACGTGCGACAAAATTCGTGTCGCAAAGTCGCAAGTTCTATACAGGGAAAATCCTTAGCTCTATGGTCCGTAACTATCAAAAGATCAGTACAAGGACCATAATAGCTACGGTTCCGCAGCTAATGATGGCTAGGAGGACCAAATGAAGATAATTTTATTGGAAATAAAATGTCACTTGCAGAACACCGATTCCAATGCATAACGATATATCAAATTACTCAAATACTTTGACAGAAGGCTGCATCCAAATCTGTCGTTGATAATATATTACTTAATTACTGTTTGTTTTCTGATCAAATGGAATAGCTCGTTATTCCAGGTAAAATAAGCCCAAACATTTTGGAATATACTCGAAAATTAAGCCTTTATTATTAATGGTAGAGGAGATGGCATTCGTTCAACAAAGAAGACGCATTCTTCTACAAAGATATGAAACTTTCAAAGACAATCAGACAGTTTAAATATTGCATTTAATTGCGATTAAAGGCATTAAAGATTTTAAGGTCCCTACGGATATCATGGTGATACTGGTATAAAAGATGTGTTTCACCTCGAAAATTAAAGAATAATAGAACTTTGAAGGAGATTGGCTATGGATAGAACGTTATCACAAAAGCCATCAGATATTATGTTGTTCATGGAAAGTGATTTAGATATGAAATTTGAGGTCGCGAAATCGTACGCAACCCCGAGAGTCTAATGACTTTCAACTGTATCAATAAAGTTGAGACTATCAGAAACTTGTTACATTAAGGGGATACGATACCGTACCAAGGGCAGATAATAACGTCGCTGGATCTGGAATGTTGTTTTCGCGACGTAACAGATTAAAGTGAGACGTCATAGATACCGGGAAGGGAATTGCGGACAGCATGTATAATGAATCTATGATAAAATCGATGTGGCTAAGTGACATAACGCAATAAGGGACGTGTCATCTCAAGATTCCACATGCGTCGCAAACTGAAAGCTGATGGCGAAGACCTCCTTTACTCTACTCTAGAATCATTTTCCCAACAATTTCATTTCGTTTAAATTGTTGCAATTTAACAAACGGGTCATTAAAATCTCGTGACTTTTCCGGTTTATTTTTCATTTTATTGTATTTTTTTAATGGAATCAATTCCCCAGGTGACGCATTTCTATAGCCAATGTAAAATTTCTCCCGCAAAAATGCCGTTAATAAGTTTTTAAAAATTGCATATCGATTCATTTTTTCTTACTTATTTTAGAAAAAGACAAGTTTACCTTTCATGGAATTCCACAGAAAATGAGTAACATATAAAATACCTAAATACATCGACAAACGAATACCGAAGCAAAAGGTAGAGAGCGTTAATTCCCAAATCCAAAATCCAATAAACAATTGGGACAACTTGACAAAGACAAAACAAATAAACAACTGAATGAAGGAACATGATGAACAAAATCGCCACAAAATTGAAAACTTGAAATCGAACATATTCTAACAAAGAATCTGGCGTAATCTTTTGCGTACGGAATTATAAATATTGATGTTGTCAGGTCTAATCTAGCCTGCGACAGCTAAAAAAGAACCCTTGAAAATTTTGTGATTCTTTTTTAACCTGATAAAATCAAATGACCGGATTGTCGCTAGAAAGTCAGATGGCGCATAATCATGGTCTTTTCATTACAATTTCAAGGCATTTTTTTACGGGATGCTTTGGAAATTCAATTAGAAATCCCGCGTGAAACTGACTTTTTTATATTTAAATTTTTATATTTTATATTGGGGGTTTCATGGGTTCAATGCAAAATGTCCCTAAGCTGTGACAATGTATTATCAATAAGTAATACTAGGCGACAGTATGATATTGAAAGACATCATCACGATACTCATGCTAGATAATTATCCTATTAAACGCATTTAACCTTCGTCATCTACTATTCTATCTGTAAGATAGCATAGAACAGATATGTTACAATCCATTTCTCTTAGGGCGAATTTGTTGGCACAGTTGACACCGCATTTTTTTTCTTGTCCACTTCGCAACGGTCAAAATTTCCAAGAGGCGTCCATCATAAAATCATGAAATTCATAATTATAACTTACCTTATGCATTGTACGGTAATTGTTGAATTGTGGTTCTAGGATATATGATAGAGAAGAAATCGCCAGTAACATGTAAATATGTCCACTGTGCAACGGTCCACTTCGCAACGCTATAAGTACGTTACGTAGTGGACAAAACCTCTTAGTGTGTCAGACAAACTGCTGCACCTCTACCACAAAAATTTATAAGAATAAATTGCAAGAATTCTGATGCATGCTTGTTGGCAATTAATATAAAAACAAGAAGAAGAGAAGCAGGTTTTATCCGCATTTGACAGCTAAATGTGTGATAATGTCCACTACGTAACTGCGTCAATCACTCCTCGAAAATGTTGCGAAGTGGACAAAATCATTGCGAAGTGGACCGTTGCAAAGTGGACATTTTCGTACATTTTTTTATTTTTTATAAGAAAATCTGTATAGAAATTTTATCTGCTTGATACAATACTGTGGGTACAAGATGAGTAATTTTTATGCTTGAATGATATTTCCTATTGCATGTTTTTTCCATTTGAATTTGACAATCGAATATTGCATATTTTTATAATTTTTTGTCACAAACGTTAAAAGTATTCTTGTGGTGCTTTACTTGTGATTTTGTCTTATTATTATCTAGTACTTAATTATCTGCGGTTCCAGAATATACGAAAAATATTGTTGCAAAAACATTTTTTCTCATTTTTGAAAGAGGAAATTGAAACGTTGCGAAGTGGACATTTTGGTGTTACCTGCTTACTTTGGATGACCTTTCTACACTTCGGTTTATGTTTAAGATGCATATTCTTAATTTAGTGTCTACTGATATTAAGGATTTAATTGCTGGGTCGAAGAGACTTATTTTTGTGTTTTTGCAGTTGGCAAAAGTGGACATTTTTTTAAAATGTCCCATATATCGATGGTTCAATTGGAATTTGAACTAGTTATGTCAATTTTAGTGAATTGTACGCTTCAATAAATCAGACGGTCTGAAAGATGAAGTTGGTTATTTTTTTATTTATATATTCAAGTCAGCTCTCTCAAAGTCTGTTAAAAGCATTTTAAATAGATATTACAAAAGAAGGTTTATCTGTTTGTTATATCAGTGAATTCAAGTTATAGCCAAGCGCTCAATTGGGTGAGGATGCAATCGCCGGGGCTATGTCTCTACATTTTTTTGTAAATAGAGGCAAATTGAAAATATACGTGTCTGATTCACAAAAAAAAATGTGTACAGAGTTGAATATCATCGCTATGCTGGAATTCTTGATTGATAACATATTTGTAGAATTTGGAAGACAAGTTTTCCAACAGACAACAGGGTTACCTGTTTGGATTAATTGTGCTCCACTTTTTGCAGATTTATTTCTTTATTCGTATGAAGCCAGGCTCATACAAGGGCTCGTTCAGAGAAAGGACAATAAGCTAGCTAATTCTTTTTATTTCAGCTTCCGTTTTATAGATGATGTTCTTTCATTAAACAATATACCAATTCAATTTTAGGGTAACCTGGATCTTATATACCAAAATGAACTTGAGACCACTGATACACCATCATCAGCATCATACCAGATTTTGTAGTTCTACATTGACAAATCTGGACGTTTCAGATCAAAACATTACCACAAGCGTGATTATTTCGAATTTTCAATAATGAATTTCCCGTTTTTGAGCAGAATATTCACAACTGTTTCGCTTTTACCGTGCTTGTAGTTTATATAGAAATTTTGTCAACAGATCGAAATTACTGTCTAAAAAAACTTATGCCTGAAAGGTATTTTCAGTCACTGTTGCAATCGTCACTATAGAAGTTTTACGGTCGTCACCATAATTTGACAGACCGCTACAATGTTTCTATTTCACAGATGAGAATAGATATATTTGGGTCGATCCATAGTTTATTACCGGAGAGCGTAGAGCAAATCACGCTTACCCTTCGGGAGCAACTCATTTTTTGTAGGGATTAACACTGCTAGTTCTTTAGTTTTAAGGCGTTCTTCTTCATTTGTGATTATTTGTTTTGTCTTTGTCTTTGTCATGCTATCTCAATTTTTGTTCAATATGAATTGCCGTGATTTTGGATTTTGAACCCCCTCCACTTTCATCATTTTTGCTTTGGTATTGGTTTGCCGATGTATACATTTAAGCTGACTCATAGCAGAAAGCATTGAAATGAAACTAAAGTGAACAAATCAACACATCTGGAGGACCAAAAGAATTGTTAATGCTATTGCAGATAAAAAAAAAACTGTTAATGTAATTCGAAAGCAAATAATTAGCTGACAGAGCCATGCAAGAGGGAGTTACTCCTTATCTGAAAAAAAGTTATTTCTAAAATTATCAAATTGATAGTTTTAAAAAAGAATGAGTTATGGGGTTAGCATCGATATGAAAGAATGTACTTGTATTTATAATGGTGAACTTGTGCTTGAGGGAATTTCTCAGATAGGTGGACTATAATATTTCATACTTTTGGAATTTTTATTTTTAGAAATAGCAAAATATTTTTGTTACCCACTGTTTATTGTGCCCACATCTCATGATTTTATTATGCCAAGTTTTCTTACTTTTGACTCAATGAGTGTCCCGTAGTAGTGAAAGTGTTGTAATTGTCTTCTGTTAGTCTTTCTGACGGGCAACGGATGACAGCTATTATAGATTTTAAGAACTCTTTGCAAGTTAATTTCATGCCTGTTGACACCCTTGTATTCAGGGATGATGATAGACAAGGATGTTGCAATGCTCGACAAGAAGCAATGAAATTAGCACAAACCGATGCTTTGGGCCTTCTTTAACTTACTATGAAATATGAGAAACGCTCATTGTTGAAGGCCCCATGCTGACTTCATGATTAGGAACAACAATAAAAGGCTTGTTTCATTTATTTACTTTACCACGTGTTTTTAGAGACTTTGTCTTCACGTGCATTTACTCTATATCCCTTAATTGAATACAAACTGCTACGATAGTTTCTGTAAATATCTTCTGCTGATAGCCTTCAACACAACTTTTGAAATATAATGTTTGAGGTTCATGACCTTTCTTTCTAGGGAAGGTAAAGGACCTCACACATTTGAATTTGAAATATACCATTTAAACAATTTTTGTATCTTCAGAAAGATGGATACAAAATATTCTTAAGACCAAAAAACCAATAGATAAGTAACAAATGTTAGGCAACCAATATCCAAAAAAGATAACATATATATGATAAGCAAAAAAAAATCTATGCCAAGGAAGAATCTTCTCATTTAAATTTTGAACAAAAAAATTAAATATTGGAAGTTTGAAAAATGGTATTGGGTCAGCGACGAAACACTGTCTACTGGGCTGGTGAGTACCATAAGAAACTATACTTCATTAGAATCAACATTCCAAAACGAGTATGGCTGACATTGCAAAAACTGAAATTAGAGAATATCCTTACAAGTCGAACAAAAAGAAATATACATTCATTTTGAATAATGTTGAAAAGGCACTATAATATACACCAACTCAAACTAAAGTACAGTTCCAATTGCATCTAAATGAACAGTCTGTATCGCAAAACCTGTTTCACCTAAACAAAATAATTCCGGTGAAATTTAGTAATTTAGAGCCGCTTCTGTTTTTATTTCCTGTAAATGCATTTGTTTGCTCTTTTTTAAAGGCCTCATGGTGACTTCAAGATGAAAAATATCCCGTCATTTGTTAATTTATTATGCGCAAAAATACTTCTTTTAATCAATATTTTTTTTATTTGGAAGTAAATCAAAATATGTTCACGTTAAAAAATTTATTTCCTTTATGTAGCAGCAATACCACCTGGACACTGATACCTGGAACACGAGCAGCACTGTGGCAGAAGTAATACTCCCCTTCTCATTTTTGTACATGAATTTGGACACCAATACCAGTGCGGTACTTCTGCGATATTTGAAGGAATGCATCCCGTTTGTACGATGGTGGCCGATGGTAAAGGTGTTACTCCTTTACATTTGGATGAGCTTAAAACAAAAAGAGTTAATGTCAGTATTCGAAAAAAAAAAACAAAAAAAAACTCTCAGCTGGTGTTCTTTTAATTACAAATCAATAACCTACAATACAGAAATTTTGAAAGTTAGGTAAGGTAAGGGTGAGTGAGACAACGGCGGTAGAATACCGAAGGAACAAGGGATTACAAAAATCGAAGTCCAAAGACATGGCAAAATTGGCAACGGAGAAAAACAAAGACAAAACAAGGACGTGAGACAGCCATAATGCACGGAAATGAAAAAAGAGGACATAAAGAACTAAGGCACTCATGTGCGAACTCCCATGATAAGCGGGAGTGACATCAGGTGCTCTGGAAGGGTAAGCATGTCCTGCTCCACTAGTGGCACCCGTCACACTATTAGTGAGTAAATCCAGGGTCGAGTCAAAACTGGGTATGTCAAATCCGTGAAGACGTAAAATCTAGCTGAAAATGCCCGTTTTCATTTGGGACACCAACACGTCATATCTGTCAATGATGTCATGGTGACGGCCATAGAATTTCTGAAGGGATGAAAGTAACAAAGGCTGAACAAATCCCTGACTAAGCAGCTTTAGGGACGGTGTTTTTGCTATATTAAAAAAATCACTGTATACACAACATGCTCGGCAGTAACGGATCAACTGTGAAATATACACTCCGTATGCTGGAGAGGTAGGTATATTGCTGCTCAGAAAGGGAAAGTTCACAATTGGGAAGTTAAAGTCATCACGTTTGTGATATAGCTTAGATTTCAAACGCATATCTTCGTCAATGTATATCAAAAGATCTAAGTACGAAGCTGAAGTAGGTGTATCAGTAGTCTCTTTAATTTCAAGCTCATTGGGATAGATCTGCTGTAAATATTCCTTGAATTTTGGATTATTAAGGGAAAGTACATCGTCTATGTAGTGGAAGCTGAAGTTAGGTTAAGCTGAGGTTAGGTTGAGTGTTAGTGTTATAGTTATGTTAATGTATCGGGAAAAAATAAGGGTCAAAACTAGTTTTTGGCTAAGGAGTAGAATAAAATGGTATACCGCTTAAACCAATACTCGGGGCTGTCTCAGTATAACTTACTGTGGAAGCATCTTGCTAACTTTGAAAGTCTCATGGTGACTTCAAGATGAACAATAATTAAAGCATTGTTTTTTTTCCTTATCTTAATTGAGATTTTGCCTCGTTTATACTTTCTCCATATTCTTCATAACATGTACAGTCATGGCAAAATGTCTGATTTCCTGTGACCATCTGTATCTCAATGCAAAATCATGGGGTGTAAATTTCAAGATTCATATTTTGTAGTTGGGAGTACTTGTTGCCAAGTACAGCAATTAATCCTACTCAGCAAGGGCGATATCAGACATTGCAACTGCTGTAATTCAAGGTGATATCTATTGCCCAGTTGTGGTAAATGATCACTCCCGTGGTGAACCGAATAGAAGATTTGACTACTTTAAAGGAATTGCAATGCCAGTGAAATTTTGTAAATTCACATATACTGGTTCAAAAGAAAATTTGATGTTTATTTTGAAAAATCCTACTGATAAATCAGAAAGTGAATTGTTGGATAGACACATACAGGTTGCTAGTGAACTTCGCAAAAACTTGCCAATATATCACACAAGGGCAATGAGGAGGGAATGTTTTAGTTTGTTTGGTAGATTAGATCTATTTCTATTTAGACATCTTTTCTAAGAGAGGCCTACCGTTGACTGTCAGGAGACCGATCAACTAGTGTTAATAGTAAGTAAACTAGACCAACGCATGACCAAGCTGAACTCTTGGATAACTCAGACACTGATTTGATATGTGATTTAAGAATTAACAACACTGGACAACATTAAAAGTATACAATAGTTTTAATTGAGTGTCAAAAATATATCAATGAAAAATTAGAAGCTGCAGTCGGCGACCGACGACATGATAAAGGAGACAAAGGTGTTGTAGTTACTCATTTAGCCGATGCTTTTTCTGTGAGAGATTTATTTGAACAAGTAAAATCCAAACTGTCAGATGATGTTCCAGTTACAACACAGCAGTTGTTACCTAGGCAGTCCTGCCCCAGGCGTTCTAACTTTCAGTCATCTCATAAATATACTTAAACTGAATTTCATGATACAGAGTCGTCAGTTTAAGGAAACACCATATTGACATGCACTATGCTTCAGCAATTTTTCGTTATTTGAAAGAGTTTGCTATTATTTATAAACATGATTGCAATTTTGTTTGTATGGATGATAAACACAAACGCAAAGTTTGGGAACCTGGCTATCCAGTAGCCAGTGCAGAACCTGATAAAGAAGTAATTGTTGCCATGAGGAAGAAGTTTGAGAAGTAGACGATCATGACTTCACAAAGTTTTCCCTGGCCCCTTTTGTCAATCTATTTACATCAATTCTTAGTGAAATTGAGAATACTTTTTATGATGGTACAGTATTTGTTGGATACAGCAATTTAACCTTCGTCCATGGAAACGAACTTGCAGATATCTTGAAATCTTCTTTTACACAGGATGGTTTTGTATAATAAATTTTGACTATGTATAGTGACGGAGGTCCATACCATAGACTCACTTATGTATCAGTGCAAATGTCATAACTTTGCTGGTTTCTAATCTTTGATTTTGATATGCTCTATGTACCCAGGAGCCCTCCGAAAAAAATCCTGCGTAAAGAATAATGTCTGTTTTTAACCTTAGATTCCAATCAGTGGGGTTAATGGGAAAGAAAACTGAGCAGTATGAAAAACAGTTAGAATCAGTAAATGCTCTTGCTAAAATAAGAATTTGTCAGAAAAATGCCCTACATTTCAGGAAGAAGTATTCAATTGAGTCTGTAAAAGTATTATTATCAAATGTCATTTCTAAGATGAAAACTTGGAAGGTCTTTCAACCGGCAAATGAAGACGAAATATTTGATTTTAGACGAGAAATTTTAAGGTTTGATTTAGAGTTGAAGGCTACTGATAGTTCTCAGAAGGATGTCAAAAACAGAACAAAAAATATTTGGCAAGTTTGTCAATGACCATTTTGTCATTACCTATTTAGTGTGAAAAAAAAATGTGGTAAAAGTACATGTAAAGTTTGTAAAAAGCCTTGTTTGCCGGATGAAAGATTTCATAATCTTCACCATCTTCCGGATCCAGAACAATGACAAATAAGTATAAAATGTTTAAAGACTTGCATAGAAAGGAAACAACAGAGAGATTTAGAACATCATTTAAAGCCAAGCCATCAAATGTACATGGTTTACCCTTTACACCAACAGCACAGTATGCTAAAAAATGTAGAAGTGGTTGTTATGTGTTCGGAATGCGAGAAGCATAGAGTTTTGTACGCAAAGAGAGTTGTACAGGGAAATAGAAGAAAAAAGTGGCTTAGGTTTTTAGAGGAAACACAGGACTCATATAGTTGTATATTTGACGACTTGGAAGTTGAAGATGGCCATGTTCTCGGAAGTGTCTTCGTTCGGAAAAACCTGACATGTAATTGTCCAGTTGAAGTATCTTATTTTTCTGCTAGTTTTGATGATGTCTGTTATCATTGTTGAACCGAGGACCTAGATAAAGGGGGTAATGCTGATGAATCGTCAAAATGTTACCCCATTTGTATCGACTGTAGAAACTCTGGTAAAAAGATTATTGAAAGGAGATCTAGTAAAAAGGCATTATATATACAGTTCTAGTCCTGACATCCAGTTGTGTATGTACATTGTTGTATTAAATAATCCTTGGTTGTTACTTCATCAATACATTTATTTCATTCAAAATAAACAGAAAGTTAGTTTGAAATATATAGTATTGTTGTACATGTGGCATCGGCAGCAGTGTGAATTTTGTTATGCAGATAAATACTATTCATAGATATGGTAAGACCAGTTTTGGTCAGGAGACCTGCGTATAAACGAAATATACACTACGACCTGTAACAATGTCGGTATAATAAGTCTGATATGCCTTCAAAAAAATAAGTAGCGATGGAGAAATTTGTGAAAGTTGGCCTGTCGTCTAGAATTTGCAGTAACAATGAAGTAATAATAACCCGTTGTCTAAAACTCAATTTCTTTGATTTGCAATTAGCATGAAATAAACTCTGTCTTAAAAAAATTGCTCTGGAACATGTAGGGTAAAATGTTATTTAAACTTTGAATTGTGAACTACAAAATTTTGAATCAATGGGAATTTAATATACATATATTGGTAATAACAGACTGAGATGGAATCAATGCCGTAGGCATTTATACTACTGTACTGTTTTATTTATTTCAAATTTGTAGTTTTTAATGTGCTAATTTTTTTTCGTTTTGTTTTTCTTAGCTAATCCTAGCTACTCGTGAGTATAATTTTGTACGGAAAGGTGAGAGATAGTTTCGTATTGAGTTTTTTTTTAATTTTTTTATTTATGTATTAAATGTTTGTAGTAGTGCTGTAAATGAATGTAATTATTTCAGTTTGACTTAATAAGACGTCGTTAACAGAGTCCTACAAAAATCATACAAGAAAAAACAAAGTAAGACAGCTTTGTTAGTTTTTGAGTAAAATCGGTTTTAAGGAGTGATAAACAGGAGTACTGGCTTGGTGAATACTATTAACAGTCCACGAGTGAGACTTCAACCCAGTGGTAATAAAACAACGGCAGTAGAACACCGAAGGAACAAGGGAAGTGATCTAATAAAAATTGAAGTCCGAAGATAAATAACACAATACCGATGTTACTGTAGATTTGCTTTCTGCATATGGCAATTTCAATAACGTATGTCTCTTCAGTAGATAATGTTGTAATACACATTGGAACGTTAACTATAATGGTGTCGTTACAATATGCTGCATATTCAAAAACTTCAAATCTTCCAAAATTTCTGAACGTCCTATTGAGCAAATGGTAAGTACCATGTCATACGGGAACCAAATGCAGAATTCATCCAAATGTGTAAATGATAGGAAAGACTTTCACCTATGAGAGGGCCTTGTGGTGATGTGTGACTTGGGTTTTCTGCCATCAGTTTTCGGAGAATCCTAAGCATTTAAAAAGATTATGAAAATTTGATATACTTACAGACATCGAGTAAGCGGACATATTCTTGCTGCCCAACCTCTAAGAACCCAACATCTGTAGAGTCCAGAGTTAATTGTCACAGGGACTTTATATGGGTCTGTCGATATTGAACATGTTGGAGTCACTGTAAAGTTTGGTATTGTATAGTTAGATCGTCTGAAATTGAAAATAGTTGACAACATTGCTGTAAACGCTATTTATCAATGGGGTTATTATGTAAAGGGGATTCAAAGGCAAAGTGTAATTTTAAACGATTTCTTACATTCAGATAGATTTTAATATTGTGGTTTATGCAGATTCCAATACGAATCTAAAAGACATTTAATTCATTACAAATTGCTGATAAGTAGTGTTGAACAACCAAACTTTCTAAAAGAAGAATAAAGACCTGAGAAAAAGTAAGTTTTGATTGAATTATGAAAATATATATTTTTGATATTTTTTAACCTTAGGTTTTACATTCACGAGGAAAAGGAGGTGAATAAAATGGTTTATCCTAATTTCATAGTATTTCTCGCAATTTGATTGGTTGATACTGTCCTAATAAATTTCCGTATTGAGTCAATCCGAATTACCTCCCCTTACGCCATTGACCTAATAAAAAAATGTTCATTTTGGGTTAGGGGGCAACCATTTGATTTCTATGGGGTTGGGGTTGGGGGCTATGGTGAATTTTTCATCCTGGATTTTTTTTTGTGTGTAACTTCTATCCTGGATTAACCCGCATAGCCATCTTGGATTTTTTTTTGCTGTAGGTAACCGTCCTGCCTCTTTTTTTAAATTTGACCATAGCCCCACCCACCATAAAAATCAAATGGTTGCTCCCTTACGTCCCTTTGTATTTTTAAGATGACGACTGCAATGTTGGCCTGTCACTTGTAAACTTTGTAAGGAAAATTTACATTAATAATGTGTACCATAGTGATTACCGCAGTTCTCCTAAACAGTGGAGAATTATCTATATTTGAAGGATGTGAAAGTTCCAGGCGTTTCTCTTCCCTACGTTGAGACAACGGCAGTAGAATACCGAAGGAACAAGGGAAGCGATGACTACAAAAATCGAAGTCCAAAGACATGGCAGAAACGGTAACAGATAAAAACAAAGACAAAACAAGGACGTGAGAC
>MJUU01012637.1:70658-85293 GCA_002080025.1 Modiolus philippinarum | reverse complement strand
TTTTTTTTTTGCAGTTCTCAGTGCAGTTCTCAATGTTAATTAAGTGCTTTTTGTTTGTTTGTTTTTATATTTGTATTTGTTTGTTTTTGTTCTAATTTTTTGGTATTTAAAGATAATTTGGAGTGATCATAATATATATTGGTTTTGTTCTAATTTTTTGGTATTTAAAGATAATTTGGTGTGATCATACCATATATATAATCCAGTTTAACTTGAGATAAATCAAAATGTTGATATTGGCAGCGTCTACAATTCATACATTATTATACATACTAACCAATGATTGCAACAAATGATATTTAACGAAAGGATATGGAGTATATGAACATGAAACCATTACAAATATTTTTACTCCAACTACAATAATTTTAATAAGCTGTATGGCCATTTTGAAATGAATTCCCCATCAGCAGCACTAGAACCCAAACATAGGAAATCCACAATTTCAAAAAAAAAAATGTTTAAAATGAATACGAATAATAATAAGTTAATTATTAAGTCCTAGCAAGAACTTGGAAAAATGAAGTAGACATTAATTTCCCTCAGGACGTTCATGATCTTCAAATTTGAGATTACAATAAAGGGGATGCAGTGAAAGCTTTAAAAAGAATCCACAGTCAATTCATTGGAATAACGTCACGACAATGGTTAAATTATCAATTATTCATCAGAGGCAAAGAATGTTTATGGTTAAAGGCACATATATAATTGGCAAAACTCATTTCCACAATAGAAATTCATTATCAACAACGAAAAACTGTAAACGGAAGAAACGGAAATCGGCCTGTTTTGTTAATATAAAATTTGGCTGTATGGAAAATATCTGTCCAATGGAAACCCACACAAAAATTCCCAAATTGGATAGTTGATAATTAATCCTTATAGTAGAAATTAACTATTTTTTTTAAAAATAGTTTTTGTATTGCAGTTGATGTTTTATTAGTCCTCAATTTTCATCTTTGTATGGTTCGATGTGTTAACTTTAATTTGTCATGCACTATTCTATTTGCTATTCCCTGGTTTTTTATTTTTTTTTCCTGATGTGCTTTTGCATTTGTTTTTGATTCATCCAGTGTTGCAGTATACCGAGAATAAAACTCCTGGGGACCGTTGTTCAACTTGTGATTAAGCAAAGAAAGTGATTAGCACGAATCATGTGATTAACTCCTAATCAAATGATTAGCTAATGCAATGATGTAAATTTGTTGCTGAACTTTTTCTAATCATTGCATTTGCTAATCAAGTGATTAATAAATAATCGCTATCGTTCCTATAATGCAGCGGTAACTATGACGACATAAGTAGTAACCTGCACCTCCTTTAACCTTTTTATACTTTATACTGAGAATCACAGTCTAAATAATTATAAAGATCTCCTTGAACAGCTATCTTCAACCAGTCTTACCCATTGCCTTAGCATTCAAACTTTTGACTTTTCTACTTTTTATAAAACCTTGCCACACAATAAACTGAAAACAGTAATTGCAGATTTAATACATCAATGTTTCTGCACTAAAAATGGAGAACGCAGATTTACCTATTTAGTTGTAGGGAAAGACATGACATATTTTGTTTAGAACCACACTGATTCAAACAAGAAGTACACTGAGACTGACGTAATAAAAATGTTAGAATTTTTTATCGACAATAATTCTATAGAATTCGGAGGTCGTGTTTTCCAACAGAAAATAGGGATTCCTATGGGAACTAACTATGCGCCACTTTTAGCTGACCTTTTCCTTTACTTGTACGAGGTCAAGTTTTTACAAGGGCTTATTCAAAGAAAACAAAAACATTTAGCCCAGCCCTTTATTTCAGCTTCCGCTACATAGACGATGTACTTTCTCTTAATAATCCTAAATTTAAGGAGCATTTATATCAGATCTATCCCAATGAGCTTGAAATTAAACAAATAACTGAAACACCTAATTCAGCTTCGTATATAGATCTTTTCTTGTATATTAACGAAGATGGACGTTTGAAATCTAAGCTATATCACAAGCGTGGTGATTTTAATTTCCCAACTGTGAACTTCACCTTTCTTAGCAGCAATATACCTACCTCTCCAGCCTATGGAATGTCCATTTGATTCGTTACTGTCGATCGTGAAGTTTGTACAGTGATTTTTTAACAGACCAAAACACTGTCCCAAAAGCTGCTAAGTCAGGGATTTGTTTAACCTATGTTAATTTCATCCCTAAAGAAATGCTATAGCCGTCATCATAAGATCATTGAAAGATATGACGTGTCAGTATCCCAAATGAAAGTGGAAATTTTCAGCTAGATCCACGTCTTCCCGGATTTGACTGCCGACTTTGACATTTTCTTGGACTGACTCACTCACAGTGTGATGGGTACTATTAACAGAGCAGCACATGCTTACCCTTCTGGAGCACCTGGTGTCATTCTCGGTTTCACTGGAGTTCACAATGAGTGCCTTTGTTTTGAATGTTGTGATTTCTATTTCTGTGCTTTGTATCTGTCTAACGTCATTGTTTTGTGTCATTGTTGTTCTCGTTTTGGCCATGTCTTTAGACTTCGATTTTTGTAAATTTCACTCCTTTGTTCCTTCAGTATTCTAATGCCGTTGTTTTGTTCAGTTCTGTTATTGCATGAATCAACTTTTATGCTTTCGTTTCGTGTTTTTGGTTTATGCTCAGTCATTTTTATCAAATGGTTATAGTGAAGGCCAAAACTTTGTGCATTTGCTTTCACTTTTTGCATTTTGTTTGTTTTTGATTTTGAATTTGTTTTGCAGTTTGGTTTCAAATGTCAATTTATTTAGAGAAAGTAATTGAAATTTTAACGGAATATCTTTTCTATCAGACTCTATTACACACTTGTTGTCAGATTAACTACTTACACATAGTGGCCTCGCAATGAAGAGAAACAATACAATAAAAGCGTTGTTCCATTGCTTAGTAAACCATGTATTTTTAGTGACTTTGTCTCATTTGCCTTTACTCCATACACCTTCATTATTAATCTCAATAAATATACTGATAAACAAAATTACAATGACAGTACATTGGCTTGATATAGACTCTATACATAAGAAAGAGGCTTACAAATGTCGGAAAAGATAACATGTAAACTAGCGGTGACCATTTCATTTTTTTATTATTTAAATCTGGTCGCACTTTTATTGATGTTCTCATTTCGGTAAAAGTGGACTTGTCTAGTAATTATAACAAGGAGACCGGATCGTCATAATAAATTGCATGTAAAATGACAAAGCGTGCCAGGCATGAAGCAGAAAAAGACAAAACATTCCCAGTGAACTAGGAAAGGGGGATGTTTGTGAGTCTTTGTAAAATATTTTCCCGCCAATAAAACGGGAAAGGGGAGGTAGTTTAAGAGTCTTTATTAAATATTTTCCGGCACTACAACAGGAAAGATGAGAAGAACTGGAGAAATTTTGGGAAAGGGACCGCCAATTTTGACCCCCCCCCCCATTGTTGCATTAGCCTAGCTAGCTGGGCTACATTTGGACTTCAAAGTTCTTAATGGATTGATAATTTCTGTCAGATTGATTCCAATTAAAACAATTTTACGTTATTTCGAATTTCAGAATTCTTTGCTCCATCACTTCATACATTGGCTAGGTACTTTGAATACTTCAAAAACAATGATTTGGGCAAGTAAATATCCAAGCAAACAGAGAAATAACAGGCACAAAATGCGGTGTCAAAATAGTATGTCTAACATGAAATCGGACGTGTTGAATTAAGAACAAATATGTTTTTTTTTTCACAAATTCAAAAAATACTGAATTTGAAATAGTAAGAAAATAAACATGTAAATAAATAAAAAGAAACAAGACGGAAAATTAAAAATTATCATAGTTCCATGAGTATTTGGATATATTGTTAATAAAGCTCTATATATTTCTGAATAACAAGCACTTTAAACATACAAATTATGACGAGAAAATGTTCACTAAAGAACATTACAAAGATGCAGAAACGCTAAAAGTTCTACCTGGAGATAACACCTTACCTACTATGTACTGGATTCATAAACTTCACAAAAATCCCTAAAAACATCGTTTTATTTCGGCTTCGAGTAATGGACCGATTCAGAAATTCAACTTCCGTCCTCGTAAATCACTTTGCGCAATCTCAGCGTACTCGTAAAATACGTTTGAACCAGTCACGAACGTTCAGAACAATGACAATCCCACAATGCCGTTGCATTTCTGAATCGGTCCATTGTTCTGCCACAAATTTGACCATCAATTTAAGAAGTGCACTAACTTGTATAAAGGAGTATATCTATTTATGTTTTCATAATTATTTTTCTGGTGCAGTTCGCTTGTGAATTGTGGCATTTGGCTATTGTAGGTGTTAACTGTTATCTTGTTTTTGTAACTACATAATCTAAGATTCAGACTTGTAAATTAATTTTTCCCTTCTTAAATGTTCATAAAGCTCTGATTCCTTTGGAAGCCTAGTTCTCTTGACAAAGCTTGCACATTCAATGCACACTGCTGTGTGAGTTATCAAAATCGCATTGCCAACTACTTCATGACACATGACGTGAAAAAAGACATAACGTTACTTGGAAGTTCCAAAAAGTTTTGATGAACGAAAAATAGATTTAAATATTCAAAATATAAATTCAACAAAATGTAATGCAAATCGACCAAATCTGCCACTTGGCACTATAAGGCTTAAAAACTAATTTGACATCTGAAGCTGCATCAATTTCAAAATATTTGATGGACTAAACAAAATCTAAATTATTTTGCCGATAGCATCTTAGCGGATTAAATAAAAAGAAACTCATATTTGTCCCCCTTTAATACATTGTTAAAGCTCAGCATAAAATATTGACAACTGCAAGTTCTGCATTGTTAAAATTTGCATGGAATCGTCTTGCAGTAATCTATTTCTTCAATTTTGTATACTGAAATTAGCTTAACAAATAAGAAATATATTCTGGCAAGTGTTATCTTTTCTAATTCAGGCTACCACAAACACTATACTGACAGCCATCTTTGTTATATTTCACCGGTGATTAAAATTTAAAACAGCTTCAGTGGATCGACTAAATTTTAAGACATTTTCTATCTTTTAAACGACACGTTAAAAGTTGAACAACAATTTGAAAAAAGCGATTAATTTTAATCGGGGGATTCAGATAATTTAATCACTATAGTTAACCCTTATGACAAGTTGAACAACAGACCCTTGGTATGTTATCACCTCTCTAGTGTAGGCTGTCCAACAACAGAAAATTTACATAACATCGCTTGTTATTAACCAAACTAGTATCAAAACAAAATATAAGGCATGTTGTTGTAAGTAGAGTTAACTGTATCCCCCTCGTTGTTGCAATGAACTGCCTGTGTTTTTCTCTTGTACCTTCATACTACAGATTTATCCATATTATATTCATGTACAATGTTTTTTCCGTTTTATTCGATGAAAAATAAATAAGTCTTAAAAATAAACTGTTACTATTTCTCTGCCGATTTCTTATTTGTGTTTTTCAATCGCAGTTCCCTGACAAATTGTTGCATGTAATTGTAATTTTAAGCCATTGAAGATGTTTCTATTATCTTGTCAACGATTACCATTTACAGTTCTATTATAATTTTTCTGAAATAAAATTTTCCGAGGAATGCCAAAGGATAATTTTTTGGAATAATATGGAGTTAATTGTGTCTACTTTTGAAGAGATATTAATATTAAAAGATCGTTAAAAGCGAAAAATCGAAACAGTAACTCTAACTTACAACTACAAAATAAAATCTTAAACGTCATTAAATTTAGATTTAAATTTTCAATTTAAACATCAATAAAAGTTACAAATAATCTCTAATATACATGTATATTTAAGTTTAAAAAAGTAAACAATGTATTTTCTTACCTTCCGCAAAAAGATCTGAACGGTTTATCTGTAATGTTGGAAGCAATTTCAGGATTTTCTCTTAAAAACTTTTTGATCTCCTTCCTGTGTATAAGAGAAAATATCATTGACACAAGATTTCCTGTTTCATATAACTTAATACCAAAATTATTGAAAATGTAATGACAAATGCTGTGATATCGCGATAAGGATGTATAAAGAGACAATGTAAGTTGGTGATGCTCTGCAAATTTGATGTAAGAGTTCCAATGGTAAATCTAAGATATTTGGATACCCGGCAACATAATTGTATCTCTTGACCACTCTGTTCGGTATTTTAAATTTGACTCCCATGTAATATGTAAGTACTTATCATACATCCGAGTTGTCAACCACCACAGATATAACCTTAACATTGGCCCTATGTGGAAATAATGTTTATAATTGAAAGCAATATAATATCAAGTTGGTTTCATCTATAGACATTGTAACATAATGATCATAAAAGAAATGTATCATTTTAAAGTACCGATTATAAATCCAAGTTTACAAGTTTATTTCAATTGAAAACTTTCGACTTTGTAATGTACAATGTTGCTGGAAATGTTGGCTACGCATCCACGCGGCGTGTACGCGCAGTCACTGCCAACATCCTTGACATTGTGTGTATACTAGTAGCAACATACTAGCCACTGAAACTCATACGACATCGAGACCTGTCAGTCATAGAATGATTTTTTTA
Organism: Modiolus philippinarum; assembly: GCA_002080025.1. Classification (NCBI taxonomy): domain Eukaryota; kingdom Metazoa; phylum Mollusca; class Bivalvia; order Mytilida; family Modiolidae; genus Modiolus; species Modiolus philippinarum. The sequence continues at coordinate 78,698 of MJUU01012637.1, read as the reverse complement.
CGTTTAAACCCCTGGGCTTCTGAAATCTGACGCTGGAGCTCAGTTATAACTAGAAAAACGGCCACTTCAGACCTAAAATTGGGCTCTGTCGGAAGTTGTTTTCGGACAAATAGCCAATCGAGGGAAATAGTCTCATGTTATACTCTGTTTTTAAAAAATATTATCAAAAAACATTGTATGATATATACTGCTGATACATAATACTGTTTGGGCTGTACTATATTCATACTTACCAAGGATATCCCCATGTACCCCTTGCTTCCGTTGGTAGTGAAGGTATGTTGGGGCTACATTTTGGTGGTGGTGTTCCTGGCATACCTTTTTGTGACATCACACAGACACATAATGCGCTTAGAAATACAATTGAGGAAAGCTGTGTAGATAAAATATATCATTTTTGTTTTGTTTTGTTTTTTTCTTTTTCAAAATAATTTATAAATATGTCTTCGCACTGTTAAAGCTTTCAACATGTATCGATATAAGTAATTCATGTCGAACGAAATCTGTATCATCAACGGATGTCAGTGGTGGACTGTGTCAGTTTAAGCGATGTTTGTTTAGAATCCCGCATCCATGACAAGTTAAGACGTGGATGTAGTGTTGTTTGACATCCAGCTATGAATTATGTTTCAATCGGTGCTGAGGGCCGTCTTGAACCCTTTAAGGTAGATAGACACTGTTGCGCTGCGCAATTCAATCGCGCATTATAAAAATCAAGAGTCGAATACGGGGTAGATTTGATTATCGGGCCGGAACAGTAAATTGATGGCTTTTCTTTTGTGACGTCATGATTGAATTACAGATGTGAAACGTCATATTTCGTTTACTTTGCCGCGAATTAACTCCTTTTTCCCGTAAATAATGTTTAATCCGGAAACTGTGTAAAATATCTCCGTTAAAAGCATGGTGACATACACATATTTTTATTGTAACCGATAAATTACATCATAAGCTATCTGTTCACAAATTACATCAAAATCTCATGGATAAAAAGTTCATTTCTATTGAGCTAAAAATTGCATTTCCATATTTTTCCCGTGCATTCTATGTAAATTTAGGTGTTAAATGAGCAAACTTTTAAATCAATTCTAGAAAAAGCAAGCATGATGACCCATACTTTTTATTACAGATTTTGGGTAAGTGGGATTGGTTCTTCAATTGTGCCGACTTACAACAAATTTTCATGGATATGAATATTACCGTCTATCTACCTTAAGAAAAGATAATCGATTGAGGTCTCATTTCGAACTTAAGATGAAGAACAACAATAGAAACCACAAAGAAACTAGAAACTGTGTCTCATGTGCACTTACTCCTTATTCTTTCAATGTTTTAATTTTGTGTAAGCTGAAAGCGTGATATCTTAAAACGTATATCAGTTATAAAGAATTTCAAAGTGTATTTAGCTAGCAGCATTCTTGGATCTCTAAGCTCTGAAATTTGTACTATGTATAACAGGCTATTCAATTAACAAAAAGTTATGATGTGGCTTATAATTAATCGAGTTTGTGGAACAAAATTAATACAACTTTGTCTGAAATGGGATTTGTGTGGCGATGGATTAGATAAGTAAGTATAAATCCAATCAAGGAGGAAATGGTTTGTATCTCTCTGGAAACAAGCAGGTTATTCAGCAACTACCAAGAATCATACTAGTAAATGAAAACAAACATGACAATATAAGAATCACAAACAGATAGACAAAATAAATAATGAGGGCGAAGCAAACATAGTATGATATGAACAAAATAAAGCAGTAACAGTGAATCGCGAAACCAGGGATGCAATCAAGTGCCTCGGACGTGTAGATATAACCTGCTTTATGTGTGGAACTCGTTACACTGTTAGCGAAAAATCTGGTGCAACGTCAAAATCTATTGAAAGATTTCCATCTTCATTTATGATATAGACATTGTATGATCATTAAATCACGATGGCAACCATTTTACTCTTTTGAGCGAAGATAGCAAAGGTGATTGATCATAACCCTGGAAAAATTGCTTCAATAGTAGATATGTTATAATATTAAAATAAATGATTTTCAGAAAAGTGACGTTATTCTTTCAAGGAATATTTGCACCAGATCTATCCCAATGGGCTTAACATTATACAGACTACTGACACCTACTTCAGCTTCGTACATAGATCTTTTAATATAAATCGACGGAGATGGGCTTTTGAAATATAAGCTTAATGACAAAGGTGATGATTTAAATTTCCCAATTGTGAACTTTCCCTTTCTGAGCAGCAATATACCTACCTCTCCAGTGTATGAGTGTACATTTCACACTTGATTCGTTATTGTCGAGCATGTAGTTTATAAAGTGATTTTTTGGATAGAGCAAAAACACTGTCCCAAAAGCTGCTTAATCAGGGAGTTGTTCAGTCTTTGTTACTTGCATTCCTTCAGAAATTCTATGGCCGTCACCATGACATCATTGACACATATGACGTGTCTGTGTCCAAAAGGACATTTTCAGCTAGATTCCACGTCTTCACGGATTTGACATAACAGGATTTGACTCAACCTTGGATTGACTCGCTGATATTGTGACAGGTGCTGCTAGCGGAGTAGGACATGCTTACCCGTCCGGATAACCTGTTGTCACTCCCGGTTTTAATGGGAGTTCACACTATGAGTGCCTTAGTTCTTAATGCTATCTTTTTATTTCCGTGCATTGTAGCTGTCCCACGTCCTTGTTTTGTCTTTGTTTTTCTCTGTTGACGTTTTTTCTATGTATTTTGACTTCAGTTTTTGTACTCATTGCTTTCCTTGCTCCTTCATAATTCCACTGCCGTTGTTTCTGCTTGACGTTCAGAATTACGAATTATTGAGGCTTTTTATGTAGTTTCTTACATTGTGAAAAACGGTACGGGGAATTTTTATAAAAATTTTCATATAAGTCATATGTGTTGATGACCTTTAATTTCCCAATCTGTAGTGAAAATTGACTGTTAGGATTTCCATCTAGAAGAAATTGAATTAAGCTGTGTTTTCAGTAGTTTTCAACAGTTTGACGACATAGTTTCTTTTTCACTACAAATTAACACTTAATGCATGCCTATGATTATCATTCTCTAATATTTAGGTCTACAGGTTTCTATGAAGAAGTTTGGCAATTAGTTTTTTATGCCAATTCTTTTACATCTACAGAGCAGTAGTATAAGCTTCATGGTTATTTCTGAATAGAATTTAAGACTCCTTAGAAAGAGTGTTTTTTCGAACTTTGAATAAAAATCTTACGGTGAAAGTTTTCAAAACTTTTTTCTAGAAATATATTAGTACATAATTATTTCATATGCTAATTTATTGAATATTGACTGTGCGGTAAATTTTGTTGTTGCCCCGGGTCTGCCACCTTAAGATAATTGATTTCGAGGACGATTAACACGTGTTAAAATAGTTTCAGATAAAATAAGACCTTATCGTCAATTTGGTCCAGGAACGATCAAAACGGAGTTCATTTTGTTAAGATAACACAAGATTTCCTTAACATCTTGTTTGATCGGGACAAACTAAACATATCTTGATCGCCCTTGAACACAGTTATCTTGTTTGGTCGTGATAAACTTAAAATGTCTTGATCGTCCTTGAAAGCAATTATTTTGAATAATATCTTAAACTGTCTTAACAAAATCTTTTTGAGTCTATCAAAATGTTGATAAGATCAAAAAAGGCCAAAAAAAGATTATAACATATCTGGTAGTGTTTTGAGATATATTTACGAAATCACCGTACAATGCAAGTTACATGCATAGCGGAAGGGAAAGAACTGCAAATTATAGCCTTCATAGCGGTAGGTATTGATATTAAACTACTCAAGAATCAGCGATTCCCATTTTGATAGCAAAAAGTCATCTTAGTTGGTAATAAAATGTTGATTTTTATTATCTAGAGTTAAAAATCTTAAGGTCATATAGAATGCTGTTGATTCTGCATCTGTGGTTTCGTCAATGTTCAATTTAAATTTTTATACACGCGATGAGAAAAATTCCTTACCGATGAAATTTAGATTTAAATGTGACAGTGTATATTATACTTATTTATATTTTATATCTTACCAGATATTAGTACTTTATTATATTAAATTATTTAATTCACTTTTCTTTAGTTTAGAATATACAGTTAGTTACTTTCTTGCGACTTTAATATAGAAAGTCTAGTCGGTTGCGCTTCATGGATCGCCGTTGTAATTATACCCACCTGTCCAACCTATCTCTTAATTAATTGTCACACCTGGTTTACCTTTCTCTGGTCAATTCTCATTGGTCAGTATTGACACACCCAAGAATTTGAAATTATAGTTATGGTGGTCAGATATTGAAATTTTGATAATCCAGAATTTGGTTATTCCTTAAGTATTTGGAACTGATTGTAATCATGTGTTCATAGAGACTTTGCACTATGTGCATCTGATAATTCTACCACGTTTGATCCTTTGGAGTTTTGTGTCATTTGGATATTTACATTTCTTATATCTGGTAAGTGAAGTTTTATGGTCTTTGTGGTGTATGAAAGGCGTATGCAGTGCATATAGAGTAATTATGCCCGAATGATGGTGAGTATGCCCCTAGTCCCGTTGAGATAGTTTATGAGTGAATCCGAGAATAAATGATATGAATCTGTATTTTGTATGTAAGACGAGAGATTTACGATTGATTTTGGAAGTGACCTTGACCTTTTATTTTCCCTATCTATGACGTCACATGACTGTCGTACAATTTTTATAGTTATGGTGGTCGGATATTGAAATTTTGATAATCCAGAATTTGGTTATTCCTTAAGTATTTGGAACTGATTGTAATCGTGTGTTCATAGAGACTTTGCACTATGTGCATCTGATAATTTTACCACGTTTGATCCTTTGGAGTTTTGTGTCATTTGGATATTTACATTTCTTATAACTGGTAAGTGAAGTTTTATGGTCTTTGTGGTGTATGAAAGGCGTATGCAGTGCATATAGAGTAATTCAGCCCGAATGATGGTGAGTATACCCCTAGTCCCGTTGATATGTTAGGTGTGAGATAGTTTATGAGTGAATCCGAGAATAAATGATATGAATCTGTATTTTGTATGTAAGACGAGAGATTTACGATTGATTTTGGAAGTGACCTTGACCTTTTATTTTCCCTATCTATGACGTCACATGACTGTCGTACAATTTTTATCTTGTGGTCAGCTTGAATGCTGAATGATTGATATGAAAGTATTAAAGTATATTTTGATTGAAAATTTTATGAAAAGTATTGAAAATAGAATGAATTCTTTATTTTAAATACGGTTTTGTAATTTGTATAATGGATTCATATTTTTCCTGGATCCTAGTATTTATTATTAATCATTATTTTCAGGATACACATACTGTGATGATCCTATCGTATTTATGAGGAACATTGGTATATATTGTCATGATGTTACTGGTGGTTAGATGTTTGTTGTAAAACCGATCCCATAGATTGGTAAGGGTCATGTATTTTATATTAATATGTTTATGTTCCTTATTTGTAAAAGGGATATGAGTGCTATACATTCATGATTTACATTTTATCATTTGAAGTTATTTGGTATGATTTACTAAATATATTTTATTTAGATATCATAATGATAGTTATGCAATATTATTGCATGTGCAGAATGTTATTGCATTCTCTTGGTAATATTTATTCCGATACGGACATTTATATATGTAACAGCTATATACCAATATTCATGTCAACGTTGTTTAAATCGATCTGTGATACTTAATTTTTACTTTATATATTTTGTTATATTTTGTAGGGTTTTTCATCTTGTATTCCGTAATTCTAAAGCAGTATTAAATCAATGGAACCCTAGCCTTGTTGTTATATATATTGCCTGAAAATGACGACTGCTTTACTGGCGCCCACTACTTTTACTGGTGGATCGATGTATGTAGACGATGTATTGGACTATAGTGATTAATGATGTATTCTGATCGGCAATACACAGTTGGAATCTTGACGACGATGTCGCTACACCTGAGTGATTTACCCATGGACACTGGTGTTAACGTTTAACTGTTCGAGTTGGCACGTTGATTGCTGGACAATACAGATTTTGTTATACTGGGTGTAGATAGAAAATGTTATTTGACAGATATTATTGTGTTATTTTTTAAGTTGAATTGTAAAAGGTGCTGAAATTGACAATTGTATTACGTACCTATAGGGATAAATTAAATTATCTGTAGTTACTTGATGCGAAATAGACATTGTCATTAATGATTGAATGTATGATTTATTGATCAGTTTATGTTGACAGAATTTTTCATTTGAATGAATTTTGACATTTAGTAGTTACTCTTTTGACTTTAAATTTTTGAGGTAAAATTTTTGTCACTAGTTGATACAGTTACAAAATTGGTTAAATTTTTTAATTTCTGTTTTTGGAATTTTAAATTAACTGATAACTTTAATTAATAATAAATTGGAGTATTTGAGTACAGTTCAAAGATTATATAAGTACAGGTGTACTAGACTATATAGAGTGTTTAGACTTAGTAACTTTGTGATTTGCATATCACATTTAAAGGGTAAAATGTGATTGTTAACATTGGAGTGTCATTATGTCATTTGTATATAGAATGTGAATATTGTATTTTACAATAACATTGAGTATACTTAACATTTATATAGCATTTGATATCATACATTTTTGTGTATTAACTGTAATAAAGTTATATTTGCCTTACCCCGGCGCCCACTTTTATGAATGTGAGAGCTTAGTAAACTTCAACAATGAGAGCTCAAACATTCTATACTCGTAAAGTTGCACAGAACTTTGCTGCCGGAGATTTTATTACATTAAAAATTAATAAGGTAGGTACAGTACAGTACAGTGTTGTATACCGAAGTGACTTACTTATTGAAGTTTGAAGTAGATATACTGAGTAAGTATAGAGCTCATTAGGACTTAAGGCCTACTTACTTTAGTAAGTATATAGCCGTTCAATACTGATAGTTGGTGCTGACTATTGGAAGTTTGTTTTACTGGTGTGACATTATGGGTTGTGCAGCTAAGTCTGTTGCATCCGGTCCTGAGTTTGATTCAATCGCGAACAGCTGCCCATTTGGTAAATCGTTTTTTTCGGAGCGTATCTTATGATAGAAATGCTAATGTATCTTCTAGTATATGATACAATAGTTCAAAATCGCCTTTGTCCAAAGTAATTTAGCATGTACTAAAAATATCTTAGTGATAAAGAGTACCAATCTCCTTCTCGGAGGTAACCATATCCTATTCTTAAATTCATGTATTAAGTGATAGTGAATAAAATGAAAACCGCACCGACAGTCTAAAACGAAAAATGAAGGATAACGGATAACGTCGGAAAAACAACATTCAAACAAACAAAGACATAACATGAACACGACACAGAAAAGTAAGTGAAAACACACACATACACAAAAATGAACAACACGAACACAATAAAAAACATGGGTAAGATCAAGTGCACCGGCAAAGAAAGCATCACCTTCTTTGTATAAGACACCCGCCGTTTTGAACATGTTAACTACGGTAATAAGGTCATATCCGGTAAAGCAAAAATAAACTTTAGTTGCAAAAAAATCTGTTGTACTCTGGGAAACAGATATCCCATACATGTAGCAGTCCAAAATATTTTAATGTAGTGATGATCAAAACTTTAGTGGCAACAAAAAAGGTCTGTTTTACTCTGGGAAAAATATATCCCATAGCGGTCCACTAAAAAGATCTTGATATCGACCGTAAATTAAAACTTCTGTAGTGATGACTTCAAATTATTGGCAACATACCCCTGCTTAAGTAGCCTTTTTGTAAGCAACAAATTTTGCAAGCACAGCCTATCGATTGACATTTTCGCCTTCTGCACGGTTTTTCAATTATACGAGGATCATGCAAGAACTGGGGATATTTTCTTCTACAAAACTCTTTTAAGTTCACCTGGTGTAGCCAGGTGATGCTTCTGCTTTCACTTTGTAGCCGTTGTCCATTTACCTTTAATTCATAAGTGTTTCCTCAGAAACTTATGAGTAAAA
>MJUU01012636.1:308217-332238 GCA_002080025.1 Modiolus philippinarum | reverse complement strand
TCGATATGGATAGCTTGTACTCTCTTACCCCCTTCATTCAGTATCTTGACTTTATCGTCTATGGATTTATTCCAGATGATTGCAATTCCACCATAGCCCCTTTTCATAGATATATTGAAATCTGGGTCATCGTCATCATCTACACTCTTTGCAGTATACCCAATATCGTTGATTAGTTCACTTAGGCATTTTTTCTCTGCACCATATAGCCAATGTTCTTGTATGCATAGCATGTCGACTCTTTGCAATATTATATTAACATATATTGCATTAGATTTTATATTCTGGACATTTAGTGTAGCTATAGAGATTTCCGACCTTTTATTCTGTTTGCGCGGCCGTTGTCTAAAAAATGGTTCAGTTTCAGTTTCTTGTTACACCTATTATCCTCAATTTGTACATGACAGTCTGACCCACCACCAGGGGGATGATTATCAACTTCTGCCCTCCTTTGAGAGGATGACTTCAGTCGGCAATCTGCAACTGGCGAGGCGTCCCCACCAGTGCTTACCGGTGGTGGCCCAGAGGCGCCAGTACAGTGCGATGTTATATGTGTTGCGTGTATTACCAGCGGAGCATCCCCACCAGTAACATCCCTTTGAGAGGGTGGTAATTGGTTCACCTCCGTCCCTGGCGGGCCGTCCCCACCAGTACCGTTCCATTTAGACTGTATTACATCATTGCTTGCTCTCAGCGGTGCGTCACCGCTGGAGCTGTGTTTGAGGGATAAAGGTGCTTGCTGATTATCAAGTCCTTCCAGCGGAGCGTCCCCGCTTGGAGATTTTTGCTGGTTTGGCTGGTGTAGAGTAAGTGATTGTTCAAATTAAGGTTGCTGTCCTGAGCCTGGTCTTCCTATATTGATATCTATTTTGGTATTAACAGGCTTGCCCTGTCTAATTTGATTACTCGGTGTTTCAATGGGTTGGGTATACCCAACATACTGTAGTCTTTGGCCCTCTAACTGATTGCATACACTGGAAATTTGGTTTACTTTGTAGATATGAGGTTGCTGTATATATTGTGCCATTGGTTGAGTCTGAATATTATTATTTTGGTGTAGCTGGTACCTCCTAGGATGTTGGGGAGGATATTTAGTATTATGCTGGTATGGGTTGCCCATATATGTTGGTTGATTGTAAGGTGGAGGGGCAATTCCAATACCTTTAATTATGTAAGGATTATGCACAGTTGGCTTTTGCTCTCCTTCTCTTTTGCGGCTTGACTGGTTATTTAGCCAATGACGCATATCATTTTGCATTTCTAGCATCTGCACCTTTGATTTCAATTCACTGGTTTCTAAGTAGTGCTTTAATCTCAGTTCTCTGTTTTCCATTTCCCATTTCATATTATTCATCATAGTTTCCATCTTATTAGATAGCTGTTCAAATGTTTGCTTACTATTGTTACAGCTTGCACAAGGTCCGGTTTTTATATCAGAGGCTTCAGTTTTGATTTCCAGCTGTGTTCTTAAAATATTAATTGTATTTCTATAGTCCCTATTGGTGTCTTCCAACATTGCAAGTTGTGCTTTACACTGGTTTAGTTGATATTCTAGTTGCCGTTGTGTATTAGCACTTTCCTTATTTTTTGTCGTCCTTTTTTGCTTTGTTAGTTGGCTTTTCACAGCAACTACTTCTTCTACATCAGTATTCTGTCCTTGTCCTGTAACTCCATTAGTACGACTCTCAAATTTATCTAAATTCTGAATTGCAGGAATGTTCTTGGTTGTTGGTTCTAGCTCTGTCACTTTAATATGTACTGTAGAGTTTACATCACTTCCATCGGGCATCAGATGTTTTACCTCAGTAGAAGTTTGTTCCATTACACAGCATTGTTTACATACATAGATCTCTAGGGAGATGTCCAGAGCTACATTTTCGCAGGCATAGTGTATAGTTTGATTACACATACTACAGTCTATAGTTATATCAGACGTTACTGGTTCCCTACATATCCCACATATATTGTATTCAAGGGTATCATTATGATTAGTTTCTATATCACATGATTGGATTTCGTTTTGGTCTTGTACCGCCTCCAGAGGTTGAGTTTCAGAGTTGTCGTTGTTCTCAGTACACTCGCTTGGTCTTGTCCAGCATTGTAGATCATTTTCTTTATTCTCATCATTCTCTTCATTTGTTAATTTTTGTTGTGATAATGCTAAGAGGCTATATTTCTTATTTTTTTCATTCCTATGTTCTTGGTCAAGTTCTTTCTGACATGATGTTCTCCTTTTTTCTTGCTTGTTTTCACTTATTTTAGAAGCCTTAAATAACTTTATTTTCTCCTCTAGTTGTTTATTAAGATGTCTATAATTCCCTTTATTTTTCATTTTTTGCTGTATGTCTTCTATATGCGTAAGGAAGTGGTCTCTACCGTGTCCATTAACTTCTACTCTAGATGTAGTATGGAAGAGATTTATACGATATATCTGGCGATTATCATTTCTATTCTTGACCGATAGGGACGTGCTAATACATAGTCTTTGCCCATCATAGGTATTTTGAGGGGTAGCCTTATATGTAGAATGTTGGTCAAAATATAGGTCAATCTCATTTTTCAGTATTTCATATGCTGCAGCAGACAATTCTAATATAAAATTCCCATGTTTCTCTTCAAGTGTAATATCGTCCAGCCTATTGCAGGCTTCAAGCTTTTTATCTAAAGCTTTTTCTTTATTCATGTTGTAGTTCTGATATTTAGATGGTGTGAATATATGGTGTCTATTCTTTACCCTAGTTGATGTTCTAAGCTGTATACTCATGTTGTTTTTGTATATTTATACAGAGGGTATAACGATTAACGGTAATATTTTGACCCATTTGACGTTAACGATAGCTGAAAAGAGGCGTTTGACGGTTAACGATAAAGGGCATTCATATCCTCCACCATGAGTTGGTGACGTGTATATCTTTTGTCATGTTCTAGCTTATAAAGAAAACACAATGTCATCAGATGTGGAAGGAAACAGACAAAAATTGTATACTTTCATACACAATGTAACATTTTGTCATCTTTTCAAAGGTAGTGTCATTTATTGATATAGAATCAATCAATGAATCAGTCAAACATCACTGCATTTGATTGGTCAAGAAGATCAGGTATGGACACATTTATTGAATCGACCTTATTTGCATTTCAGTTCTGTGTTTAGGGTAACCTGACCCTACCTAAATTATTTTGCCCAGTTTACATCACTTTACTGTAAAATTCAGAAAGATTCCCCATTACTACAATGTAAAAAAAAATAGAAAAATATTTTCCAACCTACCCTACCCGACTTTAAAAAAAACACACAATTTATTTTCAAGCATTACATGGTTGGGATATATTGGTTAATGGAAACGCCTAGACGGGCTACTTGCACTTGATAAAACCAACTCATAATTGGTTGCAGAGTTAAAAATCAGGATGGTAAGGGTATCAAAATTTTGCTAACATAAGAATAAAGAAAACAATCTATAGTGCTAGCAAATTACAATTTCACTTGTGATGACCACTTTTGACTCACCGTTTCGTTTCGTATTTTACCAGACTATTGCTTTGCAAATTGTAGAAGGTTTTTTTAAGTTACCCGATTGATGTTCTTAAAAGTACATGTCTTTTCACAATTGTGTATTTAAATCTACTCTTCATCCATTTTTTTCTTTTTTTTCTCTTCCCATTTTTCAGTTAATTCGTAATTTCGTATTTTCTTGGTTGTTTCTAGTAGTGCACATTTGTTCGTATTTCTTTGGATTGAAATTCTAACATTCATGTGGTCCTTATCAAAAAGCTCAACATACACTATGAACCAAACAGATACTGTCCATAGCAGGGACAGTGAATTTTCTACTGCCTTCTACTGTTAGCTACTGCCAAAGTACCGTGAAAATTCTATAAAGTACTGTCAAGTACTGTGACAATTCAGGAAAGATGAACAGCAATCCCAAAGTATTGTCATTGTCATTTAAATATATTAGAAGATGAAGCTCACTTCTTCTACAAATGCCCAAAATATACTTCCATTAGAAAAGAATTTGAAAAATAAAATGTAAACATTTTTAGAATTGAAAATAATGAAAACGAAATTTAAAAACTTGTTAAAATATTGTCTCTATCGGTTCACCTGCAATACGTTGCTCCATTTATTAAAAAGTCGCTTATACTGAGGAAAAAGGAAAATAATTGCATATTCACCACAGACAATATTTTTGACTGATTATGTTTTTACGGGTACAGATATATATTTCTGAAAAAAAACACTTAGTAGTAAGTCTTCCAAGGAAGACATGTGTCGCCTGCGTAATAGCACACAAAAAACGGCTATGTTCTGTCAAACAGGAAGTGGGCATGCTTGAGATCCCTTGACCCTTTTACACATTAAAGGTCCCCATATTGATACGCCATGCCAAATTGAAGAAGGCAGGGTTTCTGAGAAAAACGTGACAGAAATTTTCAAGACGCAAAAAATATTCTAAGTTCAGTCAAACAGGAATTGGGCATGCAAGAGATTCAAAACTCTATTACACGGTATAGGCCCCCACACTGATACTCCGTGCTAAATTACAGAAGGCCGTGATATGTGGTTTCTTAGAAAAATGTGACAGAAATTTTCAAGACTCAAAAAATATTCAAAGTTCAGTCAAACAGGAACTGGGCATGCAAGAGATTCAAAACTCTATTACACGGTATAGGTGCCCCTGATGATACTCCATGCTTAATTACAGAAGGCTGTGATATATGGTTCCTGAGTAAAATGTGACACAAATTTTTTGTGACGCCGATCGGTAAAAATATTCATAGTTCCGTCAAACAGGAAGTGGGCATGCAAGAGATCCGAAACTTTATTAAACGATATAGGCCCCCATACTGATACTCCATAGTGAATTGCAGAAGGCTGAGAAAAACGTGACAGAAATTTTCAAGACGCAAAAAATATTCTAAGTTCCGTCAAACAGGAAGTGGGCATGCGACAGATCCCAAACTCTGTTACACGGTATAGGTCCCCATACTTAAACTCCATGCCAAATTGCAAAAGTCTCGGATACATGGTTCCTGAGAAAAATGTGACAGAAATTTTTGTGGCGCCGACGACACCGACGACGACGACGCCGACGCAAGACGACGGATAGTGATCCCTATATGTCGCCACTGCGTGAACGCAGGCGACACAATAAAGATACCTGGTCAGTACTGTGACAGTAGCTCACAATGATCGACAGTCATTTCAAAAACTGTCATGCACTGTCCAGGGTTGTTACATTACATGACAGTTAATGACAGTAATCCATGTGCTGGAATACAACACACGCCCCCCCCCCCCCCCCGTGCAACCCCTCCACCCACTTCCGAACTCCATCCATTTTTAAGTACATCACCTCTTCAAAATAAAACATGTAAACAAGAGCATAACCTGCACGCACAGGTGGAACAGGGCCAATGGGCCAATTTTTAGACCGAAACTTTGGAAAATTCCATTTTTCGTTCAAGTTTTTCCCAGTTATATTAGCGAGATATCAAACAATTGCTAATTGCATGAACTTTACAAAGAACCAAAATCTAACAATTTTTATGCCCAATACGTTCAAGAACTCTATCAAACGTATCCCTACCCCTATAAAATATTTTCCTTGAAATTGTGCAAGTTTGACGGCCTATATAAGTGCATCTCAATTCCCAGTTTTGAAAATTGGTTTTTTTTTAATCTATTTTCATGGAGATAAACAATGCCAACATGATATTAACAATTGTTAAATATTATTTTCAAATAGACCAAATTAAGTGTCATCACCCTTAATTGATTTCTAACAACGTCATTGCTTTCCGTCGAAAATATAGAAATCAGCATTGAGATATTCCCGTAACTTCAATAAAACCATCGAACAGAAAACATAAAAGCACCCCAGAAGTCTTTTGGAGCAAACAATTCCAAGGCAAAAGCTCCTAAATTACAAAATGGCAGGACTTGTCAAAACTCCGCCATCGGTCAAACAAGAAAAGTGACGGAAAAACGACGTGAGTTCCACCAATTTTGAAAACAATAATTAGCAAAATGAACACTCTTTTGTGACCATGAATCACCATTAGCGAAAATTTATTCCTCCAAATACAACCGAGTTTACAGGACCAGCAGGGCCCTCACAACAATCGACGGCGTCGGCCGGCAGCAGGCAAATGTCACCACAAGGGATATCTCGACAAGGACCAGCAGACGATACGATGCCTTAACAAGGACCCCCAGCGCAGATGATGTCGCAAACAAGACCCCAGCAAAGGCCACACCTCAATATGAAAGGAACCCCAGCACTAATGATACCCCAGCCAGGACCCTCAGTATAGGCGATGTCTCCGCCAGGACCCTCAGTATAGGCGATATCTCAACAAGGAGAGCCAGGACCAGCAGCCGGAGCCGCAGTCACTCCGCCTGTGAATTGGATCTTTGTTGAATTCCCGCATCCAGGACACCGTTTCAAGGTATTGTTTTCTCATATGATCCCTATAACTTATAATAAGGTTTTTCATTTCTTCATTTTAGGCTAAACGAGCCCTTTACGAGTTGTGTCCTTCTTCGATCAATAGACAGCAACAAATGGGCGTATTCAGTGCACCAAAAACCTTTGCTGTGAGAAATTACGCACTATAGCCTTGAATTTTAAAATAAGTGAAAATATGTAAAATGAAAATATGAATAAAATATGTAAATATGAAAGTATTCTTTCAAGTGCTTGCTTTTAAAATATCTCCATCTGATTGTAAGATTACTCCAACACAATACAAGTTTTATATAAAATATATCCCAACAAGATGTGTTTTGTGAAACACTTATGCCCCTGGGTAGCGGTCAGGAAGAAACATCAAGCAGGAACGGACATTTATGTACCTCTGAGAAATTAATAATCCATGTAGGTATATATAAATTCAGGCATCAATTGAAAACTTGAATCAAGTAAAGTGGTGATTTTGTTTAGATGCAAACATTGAAGTTACCCAAAGGACACCAACTGCAGATCAGGAGTTATCAAGAAGTAAAACAACTTTCACACCCCTTTAATAAACTCGTTGTGTTTCTGTCTATCAGTGCTATCGGTACTTCGATCATTCCATTATTGCATCAGATCAGTTCTATCAGTATTTTAATCATCAGATTGCATAAGAGATATTTTTTTTCATCTTCATCCCCAATCATTTATCTGTCACAAGAAATTGAAAAATAATAAGAAACAGTCAACAAAATAAGTCACCAAACTGTGAAATACAAAACTTGTTATCTTATCATTCAAAGGATATACAAAACAAGTTTCAAATGAAGAACCTAAATTGAATAATCTTTTATCAATAAAAATTCTGTAGATACCCAAACATTTTCACATCTACAAATGAATTTATTGTTTGTATCAATATAAAAAAATAATACGTATATAACTTCTGGAATCAACTGAAAAATCAAATCGCCATAAAAATGCCGTTGAAATAGAAAACCCTAGTACTTACCATTCAAAAGATATTCCTATCTTAAAATTTTAAATGAACAAACTAAACAAGATCTTTTATATTACAAAATGCAAAAAATACCAAAGTTGCATAAAAAACGGAAAATTTCGTTATGCTGTACACGTGTTTCAAGGAGTAACCTCTCATCAGCAGCATTAAAGTCAAATAATATGGAAAGCCTAATCCAAAAGTAGTCAAAAAAAGAAGTACTCATTTCCAAAAATATTGAAATAGGAGGCCAAATCCAGTACCAAGGACATCTACCGAGTGCCATACACGGAATGAAGCCTCAGTATTTTGAAGTGGTTAGAATTTTGACAAAAGCAGTAAATTTCTATAAAACGCAAGGTAAAATTTTCATGTCAGACAAGTCTGACTATTGGGCTGGTGAATACCCTCGGGGACCTCTGGTTCACTAGAAGTCGCATCGGCCCAATGGTTCAAAATACAAAAAAATACCAAAGTTGCATAAAAAATGGAAAATTTCGTTATGCTACATACACGTGTTTCAAGGAGCAACCTCTCATCAGCAGCATTAAAAATCAAATAATATGGAAAGCCTTATCCAAAAGTAGTCAAAAAAGAAGTATTCATTTCCAAAAATATCGAAATAGGAGGCCAAATCCAGTATTATTTAGATATCCAGAAATATTTTTAATACAGAGGCTTCATTGTTTCTATATATATAATAGACTTGTCATCAGAATATTGCAGACATTCCTTATATCAATTTGACTTATCTCCATTTGGCTGATTTCCATACAAAATACTGTCAAATCTGAATGTTTTCAAATATGGTCAAATGCCAAGGTCAAGGTCACGAGGTCAAATATTCTGTTATCAAATAAAACTTCTTGCCACAAGGAATGCACATGCAAATTATGAAAGCCACATCACTTACAATTCAAAAGCTATACTTAATATTAAAGTTTGTATGCAGTTGTTCATATGTCAAGGTCAAGGTCACAAGGTCAAATATACTGGTACCAATTCAAAGGTCTTGCCACTAGGAATGTACATGCAAAATATGAAAGCCCTATCACTTACCATTCAAAAGATATATCCAATGTTTAAGTTCATTATTTTTTTCAAAAAGTCCATCACATGCCAAGGTCAAGGTCACGAGGTAAAAAATTTAGGTATTTTTTGAAAGGTATTGCCACAAGGAATACACATGCAAAATATGAAATATCCATCTCTAACCATTCAAAAGATATACCCAATGTTAAATTTTTTTGTGGACAAACAGACAGACAGGCCAAAAACTATATATATGCCCCCCCGAATCTTCGATTCTCGGGGGCATATAAAAACGTATGAGTAGAGCTGAAACTATTAGGGTGTCTTTGGGCGAGAGATTTATTTTCGCTCTCGAGTCGAGTCGAACTCCGTTCTCGGATAATCTCGCTCAAACACCAAGAACGGAACTAAGATGGCAACGAATTGGCTTAAAAATCTGGGCATATATTAAATGATAGGAGAAATCGGTGATGTCTTGACTTTTTTATATTGAGATGCTTCTGACGATATACTTGGCTGACATTCATTGCTAATATAGCAGGTCCACATTAACTGTTAAAAACACGGCAATTCATCAATTCATGTATA
This sequence comes from Modiolus philippinarum, assembly GCA_002080025.1. NCBI lineage: Eukaryota > Metazoa > Mollusca > Bivalvia > Mytilida > Modiolidae > Modiolus > Modiolus philippinarum. Next base: position 323,157 of record MJUU01012636.1, on the reverse strand, counting down.
TTTACCAAACGACAAAGCCAAACAAATGAACAAAAATGTTCAAACAAAAAATTAAAAATGAACAGAACACAATAAAACTAAAGTACTTGCACAGAAACCCATACAAAAACTAGAGGTATAATCAGGTGCTTTGAAAGGGTAAGCATGTTCTGCCTCAACTGTGACACCCAAGGAAAAGTCCGGTTTTTTTAACAGTTTTTCAGTTCGGTTATAACTCTGGATCTACGAAAGAATATGGAGTAAATGAACACGAGACCATGAAAAACACATATGTTAACTCCAACTGCAATAAATTTTGATGAGCTGTATGGCCATTTCGGAAATTAATTCCTCATCAGCAGAACTAGAACCCAAAAACATAGGAAATCCACTATTTCAAAAAATATTCAAATGCATAAAACCAAACGAAATCCGAATAATCGGTAATATCTAATATAGCTAAGGACAAACTCCTGTATTGAATATTCACTTTTTGAGGTTTATTGAAGTTGAATTAGGAACTTTTCTCTCTAGCAGCTTAGTGATTATATTACTTTTTTGTCTATTTTACGTGTACACCACCTCTCCATATATGAAAGAATAACGAATCTGCTAATCAAAGTGAAAAAAGGCCTAATACGTCAACCGGTTACCGCGCTACAAATTTTTATTATCTTCAAAATTATTTTGAAACAAGAGAAAACAATTTTCCACACTAAAAGAATGTATTAAAGATCGCTGTTCAATGTAATCGGACATTGTTCAAATTCACACAGACTTTTCTCTCCAGTGTCCGCCATATTTGTTCTTGGCACTCCTACCAAAAAGGTGGTGTGAAACAGTGTTCTCGGGTTGATGTTCGTGTCATTTGAGCGATTTTTTTACCCGGGAACGTCGTTCTCGTGTCAAGAACAGCTCGCCCAAAGACAGCCTTAAAATCTGGAGCGAATGGTACAAAGTTCAAAGTTCAAAGTTCTTTATTAACCAATCAAGGGCCCTCAATGGGACATATGACAATACAAACATACATGATTAAATAATAACAAATCATACACAAAAACAAAAATATCATTAAACATACTGATCATATATTATAAATAATGATGTTTTATATATATTCATTTTATTTCAATGTCATGCCAGGGCGCACCGAGACCATGTACACGGTATGACTATTGTAAAATTATTTCATATAAATACATAAGTTTTCTTTAACTATTATTATTATTTTATTTTTTTTTTGTATATATATACATATTAATCCATTCATTGATACATTAAAACTTACTTCTGCCGTAAGGCATGGTGGGAAGGAAAATCCATCGTGACTCCTGCCGACACGAACTCTAGTTGAGACTATCATGTCACCTCCCTCTTTATCAAGGTCTCCAATGATTTTATCGTTCTTAATGTCTTCTTCCTTTCCAAAGGTTGGTGTTGGATGATTCAAAGCATCAGTTTTGTGGTAGTCTTTAATAATGGCGTCAAAGAGCACTGCAAAGGCTGTGTATGCATCTGGATCACATGCATAAATTCCAACACCACTTTGAGGATTTTTTACTCCTGTTTAAAACATAGGAAGTGCATTTTAGAAGAATTCAAAATAAAAAAAAACTTCATATAAATGCGATAAAGGAGATATAAAATTCCACTGTGTTGAACTGGGGTCTATCTCGTCTTTGTCAATCAATAGGGTTCCAACTTCTTCAGAAATTACCTCAACATCTACTTTTCAAACAGATATATACAAGATTTGAAAACTACATATGATATCTGTATACATCCTTTTTTCTTTTTTATACTTGGTTCGAAAATTGAATTTATCATATGTTTAGATCCTTTTGGTTATTGGTTCTCTATCAGCTTTAACATGTTTTTCGGTCAATGTACTTCCAAATGTTTTGGTTTTATCTGCACTGATGAGACATAAGTTGTCGAAATGCGCATATGCAGAAAATGAATTAACAGTAACTTCGGTATTTTGTTATTTAGTATTAAATACAGACGTTTTGAATATGTGATACAGTGCATGACGTTCATTCCGCATTCAACTTATGACGTCATATTCTACCCTTTATCACACGATACCACTTTTTTTTCAATCTGACTTTTTTATTAGAAAAAAATTTCGACGAGTTAATTTTTTTGGGGTGGGTAAAAAAATTTTGGGGGAGGGTAACAAAAATTTTCTAGGGGTGAAATATTTTTGGGAGGGTCAGTTAAAAAAATAGCAAACCTTTTTCCTTTACATGTCAGATTTTATTCCAACCACCAGCCCTTTCCGCCAATTTGGAATTATCTTCTTCACAAAATTCATGCATTTTCTCTTTCAATTTTTAACAGTATTTCCGTATCACATGCCGTATCATCCCGAGTTACCAATATCAACCCTCGGGCTGACATTGGTAACTCGGGATGATATGACATGCGATACGGTTCTTACCATGCATTATTCCCTATATTCCGATCTTTAAAAATTTGCCTGGTATATTTCAGCACAAACTGTATTTTTCAATGTATCATGACCTTACCGTCGATTCATTAGCATCGTCTTTGTGTTAATCGAAGTCACAAGACGACAAGCAATTCACCTAGACCGTAATACTTGTAAATTTCAATATAAGAATTGGAGAGATTGGAGTTGGTTATACGTAGTCCTATAATATATGACTTCGCACTTCTATTCCATATTTAACGTTTTTATAGGATTTTTGCATTTTTTTATTTTTTTGAAAGTGCGAAGTCATATCGGATCTTTAAAATTTCCATTAGCACTTTCCGACATGATTTCATGTCGGAAATAAAATTAGTTTCCTGTCGGACTGCATGCCATGTTTTTAAATATATTTAAGTTTTCACGGACCTTAACATGTAAATCATTAAAAAACATACCTCTCTTGCCATTCAAACTATTATTCCCAACACTGCTAAATAAAATAATTTCCCAAGCGGTGCAATATCTAGAGTATTCGCCATATTTCAATGAGTTTCGAATTGGAACAACCGTGTTTTAAAAAACGAAGTTCATCATAAAAGTGCATGAAAGAAGTGGATTTCGCACGAGAAGTTCTTATTTTAATTTGAAAATCGTATTTTTCATGAGTTTTAATCCATTGTCTATCTCGGTGTACATTTTCCCTTATGTAGTATAAAAATAAACAAAGATGTGAAAACATTTCGAGACGACCCACCAGGTAAAACGAGTCGGGTATTGATTTAAATTATAATGACAAAAGAATATATCACAACAAAGCACGGGAGCGTGTCAAAAAGACAATGTTTAGATGTCCATTTTTGGATATTTGGATTAATTTAGTAAAAATACTAAAAGACTTGCAGGTATCAGAAATCTAGGGACGGAAAAAATTAAACCCAAAGTATTTAGTAGTAATGGTGAAAAGCACGATCTTCTGTTAAAGAATGCTTTTGTCTATATCGTTTTGTCTACGATTTTGCAAGTTCATTCTTACCAACTTTCGATTTGATATTCAAGAATGCAAGTGGGATTTTCTGCTGTAACGGTAAAACACATAAATTCATTTTTGGGAGTATAATTCCAAGCCAGAGAACAAACTATATGACCATGTTTCGTGAAAACATTTGCTACGGGTTTTTGGACAATACGATAGGACCTCGCGCTGCATGTAAAAGTCAGTATATATGAAAAAGAAACAGCGCGAGGTTCTATATTGTAGGACTAGGTTATACGCTGGGTATAAAACATTTGAGATATTGCAAATTTTTCAACATTTGTAAAGGTGTTTCCTATTACCTCTTTCCCAGGTCCATAATTAAGGAGGTTCGCTCCTCATGCTTTGGGATTTTTGTCAGATTTTCGGAATCCTCGGGTTTTATCCATTTAAAAGCATTATAATTTTTTGCACATTGACCCCCTTATTTTTTTTCATAATTTCATTTTATACATCTTTGAGAGCATTCTTTAAAAATTTCATTTAATTCTATTTATTCTGTCACATTCATCCATGGTCAAACCTTTTTAATGTTAATCCTATGAAAAATCAGAGGAGTTCAGTTTCCCGCCAAATTTTCAATCGCTTAAATCTCAAAAACGAGATCATCAACCTATCAATTTTTTTTCACTTAAATTACTTGTTTTTTAATTTTCTAACAAAAAATCATGTTTATTTGAAATCCTATTTATTTTCAAATGGAGTAGCGAATCCCCTTAAACCAAGTTTTTTTTTCAATTGGCCTAGTGATTTTAGAGCAAAATTTTTCCATATGGTCCTATCCAGTTGATTATATACACATTTTTTTGCTACCCGCTGGTGCACATACAACCTTGGATAGGAGGCAGACCTCCAGGAATAGAATTTATAAACAAGTCCATCCATTCACAATATGCACTTCCCTAGGGTTCGATAAAAAAGAGGATACCAGATAAATGATTGCCCTTTTTATCAATTTGCCCAAATTCTGCATTACATATAAATTTCTTCCAGAAAAAAGGTTTCAAACCATAGAAACCCTCTGGATCTGCCATTGCTCAAGTATTGTCATTGTGTTTTGAACCCAGACAACAAAAATTTTGCATGTTTTCCGTTGATTTTCATCTGCTAAAAAGAATACTTTTTGTAAAAGCAAAATCCTAAGCTCAACTTAATCACTATCGGCCAAGTGCAAATCGACGAGATCATTATTATAGTCAAGCAATGTATGCGATTGTTGAATAAATCATTATTACTGTAATAAACATTATTGATTTTATTACAGTAATAATTTCTTTATCGGGATCGCATCTATTGATTAGACTATAATAATGATCTCATCGATTCGCACTTGGCCGATAGTGTTAATCTGATCAATATTTGGTGTCTGTTTTTGACTAGTATAACAGCATTGATCTAACAAGTCGTAGCAAGTCTGTCGGCCCGATTGTCTCATAACTAGTCAGTAAGTTCGGAGAAGTCTGTAAAACACATGAACATTTTTTTATCTATATATTTGTAGAATGTATAAACACCGGGGGTCTCTTCCTATATCTTGATATTCACAGACGTACTGCTGGAATGGGTCACCTTTTTACAAGTCAGATAAATCAAAGGGGTGCGATTTTCATTTTATCGATGGGTAGATAATTTGGCTTAATTATTGAAATTGAATTAACAAAAGTCAAATTATATTAAGTTATCACAATAACAGTGTCCATTGCGCACTTTTTGCACAGGCAGAAATAATACTAAATACATACGTCACAATATTTGATTCGGAAATACAGGAAAGGTATGGTTGTCCGAAATATTGAATGTATGATTTTTTGAAAATCTCAGCTGTACATCTGTACCAAAAATACTATTTATTATCTATAAAAATTGGTCCGTTAGAGATACAAAACACACACAGTACAATAATATTATAATATGATAATACAATAATATAATAATATGATATCCAAATTGGGGTACGTAACCTGTTATTTGTTAGCCTATTTTAGGTTTTATTAACGCATCACCATACATGAACAGGTTGGGGAAAATCCCCCATTTGGGGTATAATACCCTAAACAGGGTATATTTTTACAGTGATAATATTTTTTATTTTGGATTTGACAGTTTCTGCTAAAAAAGGCAATTATTTAGATAAAATGCAACAATTTTTCAAAACGTTTCTAATGCAGCAAAAGTAAATGACCTATGAAATATGCACTTTACAAGGGCACATAACTTTCTGGAAACTAATTTTCACAAGGTTGGAAAATATCCCCCATCTGTGGTATAACACATACCACAGATAGGGGGATATTCTCCAACCTGGTGAAAATTATAAATCTATATAGTTAGGGCTTTCAAGGGATATACCTCTGATGTCAGAAGGATGATGCAAATTTTCTGCAGATCGATTTATGATTTAATTGGAATTTCCCGTAATTTGTTTTCGATCGACTTTTACGCATATTGCGGAATATGGATTTCCCAATGTTTTAATGTGATCTGCTCTGACGAAACATAAGTTGTCGAAATGCGCATATGCAGAAACTAAATTAACCATGTTAACAGTAACTTCTGTATTTTGTTATTAAATAATCAGTCACTTTGATTTGTAGATAACTTAAGATTCGAGGAGGTAAAAACCGTTCTAAGCTAACTCTCTTAAACTATTTTTTAACATGATTTCTTCTCGAGTTTTCTCCCTTTGCCCATGTCTTCAAAATACTATAAATTGGTGTTCTTGCATACTTTTTAACAAACAATTAAATTATAATTTTACACACATTCCTTGACAATTTACCCAATTAAATTTGTGAAGATCTCGAATTAATGTCTGCTGGTGAAAATTATGCAGCATCATTAAGAAAATATTTGACGACTCCTGAGGATGACTCCAAATTTCTCATGTTTTACGTTTCCCTACGCGCCATGGAATAATCCATAAAAAACTGACAAATATAACAATATATCCCACTTGGGATATAGTATCTAGATTGGGGTTTTCCCCAACCTGATGATGTCCGACTGCTTGTTAAACAGTTAAACATGTGGTTGATTTTGATATATGTTACCAAATTGAACACTGGTCACGGAAGTATTTTTTCTAGAAAATTTTAAAAAAGTGAAATAACAAAATGTCTTACCTGAATTTATACAATCAGCCAGAGTTCCGCCTAATTTTGTTTTAGTATCCTTCAATTTTTCGTACAATTCCTTTGTTAAGTGTTTCTTCAACAATGATTTGCTTTCTTTGAGGGACAGTTCTTCAAACATTTTTGAAGGAGGTTCAAATCTCCATGCATTGTTAAGATCTTTTTTATCTGCCATTTTGTCCGTTTTATTTTGCTGCTCCAACTGATTTCTGTAGTTTTGATACATGATATATACTCGTTGTCCCGGATTTCTCGTGAACACACTGATTGGCTAAACAAACCGTAGTGTATTTCGATCGTTTCGGTATTGTACACTGTTTGGTATGTATTAACTAGTTGGTTACCTAAACTAACTTAAGCCTAAGCTTGGAGACATGCCCATTTAAATTGTTAAAACATAAGATATATTTTAATTAATCAATACATATTTCAATTTATCAATACATCGATTTTTAATTTCAAAGTTAATCTTCAGCTATTTAAGCCCGGTAATGTAAAGCATATTTAATTCGTTGTTTATGTAAATGTGTTAGTTTCTTGAAATGCAGCTGTGTGTGACATGTACAAGCAGAAAATTCTAAATACTAAGACACGCCGTATGAATAGTTGTGCAACTAATTCTAGGTGAAATAATAATCTTTATCTTTATTGCAAAATTACTCCCACTACAAAGCAATAAAAAACAATACAAAACATATATACAACATACACAATGAACACTTAGAGACATAAGACATAAGAGACATAAGTTGTCGAAATGCGCATATGCAGAATAAAAATTCACAGGAACTTCGGTATGTAGTTATTAGATAAAAGATAGATGACTCTCTGACCGGCGTGGACCCTATATCAATTCAACAGATTTTTTCAGAAAGGTACATACGTTTGAGTTTGGATTTAGAATATATCTTTCCATGAAACAAAGGAAAAATTTGGATAAAGGACTGGGGGCGGGGTGGGGTGGTATAAGAAGGTATTTCCTCCTTATGGCACCACCCCTTGATACTTTTTGCAGGCTATACACTTTCTGACCTCTTGCTATATTTTATTTTTATTTGGTCTATTATATGCTACAGGTTGTAGAGGGTTTTATATAAATTTTATATGGCACCGTCCATTACAATACCTTTATTTTTCTTTAACTCGTTGCTGTTTCTATCTTTGCAAGGTGATACCATCATTGCAACTGCGACAGGTACGATGCATCGTCTCATGGTGCCTGTTGCACTCTGTTTTCTATGTGAAATCGTTTTTATCCAATTGCACCGGGTATGCTTATTACTTTTACTTTATTTTTCATAGTATGAGGTACATCTGCGGTTGACGTGCATATATGCTTTATTCGTCATTATTTTTATTATTTGTTATTTATCTGTACCGTTTTCTGTAATTTTGCTTATCACAAATGATCATTAGATACCATAACTTAACATGCTCACTGGACTGTGAATTTGAGCTCAAGGACAGTCATGTTTCATAGTAGACTGTCATGTAGTACCCAAGACCAACCCGTATAATAAATACCATTGACCTAATACTTTTAGTTACTTAGAAACTGACCTAATCACGAAAATTTAACATGTTCACTAGTAGACCGTGAATTAATAATAACTGAACGATAATCGGGGTTTCCGAAATTAAATACATGTTAACCTTCGCTTCTTTTGTGTTTTTATTGCTAAACCTACATTACCGAGTGGTAAAGTAGGTTTGACAGCGCCGAATTAACAAAAACTTCGGTAAAGCAAGTTTATCTACCGGTACGGTAATCCTGGTTTACCGACAAAATTCCCCATTACCGAGTGGTTTTAGCCAATCATATAAGCTATCCGGTAACTGAGGTTTCTGTCGGTACATGTAAACCAGGATTACCGACCGATAAATCTGGTTCTAGTTTTGTTTATTTCCGCAAAACCGACCGATACAGTAGGTTTAGCAATAAAAACTCAAGAAGCGGAGATTAACATGTAACTGATGGAGGTTGTTTGTAGGTAAACAAGGATAACCGATAGATAAACCTGGTTTTCCGAGGTCTTGATTAAATTAGCGCTGAAAATCTACTTTACGGGCCGGTAAAGTGTTTAGCAATAAAAACTCATAGGAAGCGGAGATTAACATGTATTTAATTTTGGCAACCAAAATTACCGTTCGGTTATTGGGGTTTTCTATGCTAAAACAGGATTACCGATCCGGTAAACCAGGATTTCCAGTGATAATCTTGCTTTACCTTAGTTTTGGTTAATTTCGCGTGCCATATGCAGAATTAGAATCGGAGATTTCTGTGTCAAATTTACTTTTAAAGGAAGATGTTGATGTGTTAGCTGACGACACAGAATATGAGTATTTTTTATTTAAAGAAATACTTTGCTGTTTTAAACGTACACAAAGGAACCAGTAGGAACCAATGTTGTTAAGGGATTTACTACGAAAAGAAAGCTAACTGACCATTCCAATATCGAACTGTCAAATACAAAACTGTAATAGTTTACACTATCGCCGTCAGAATTTTATAAAAGGAAATATGACCATTACTATTTCTGACAGTCAACACCAGGATATTTTAGACAGTATGGAAGTCAAATGCATTTTAATACATCAAAAAATAAATGTATTACACATACTATATCCTGTTCCATTCAAAATACCCCATACGAATGAATGTGTTTACTCTTGCTTATCTTGGATGTAGCGTTGTTCGACAATTAGCAAAGAATTCCACTCAAACCGGTGCTAGGGGCCGTCTTGAACTTACTATGAGGTATGAGCAAAGCTCATTGTTGAAGGCCTCACAGTGACTTTAAGAAGAAGAACAAAAATAAAAGCGTTGTTCATTTGCTTGCTTTTAATAAAAGCGTTGTTCCTTTGCTTGTTTTTCCCATGCATTATTTGTAGAGAATTTGTCTCATGTGCATTTACTCCATATCCTTTCATTCACCATGAAACCTTTCATACATGTACCCGAAATTTGATTTAATTGTCTTTAACTCTGCGTTGAATTTATTAGGATACAATAATCAACCAACATTCAAGTTGTGAAGTTGTGAACATTGTACGCATGCAGTCATCTTTTATAGTTTTAGTTTTACTTAAGGGGGTTCGCTTCAAATAAATGTGATTTTTTTGTTAAAAAATTAGAAAAGAAGTAATTTAAGTGAAAAAAAAATGATCTCGTTTTTTAGATATAAGTGACTGAAAAATTGGCGGGAAACTGAACTCCTCTGATTTTTCATAGGATTTACATTAGCCAGGTTTTACCATGAATGAATGTACAGAATAAATAAAATCTGATAAAATTTTCACAGAATGCTCATAAAGAAGTGTATAATGAAATCATGAGAAAAAAGGGGGTCCATCGGCAAAAAATTATAATGCTTTTAAATGGATAAAACCAGAGAATTCCGAAAATCTGACAGAAATACCAAAACATGAGGAGCGAACCACTCAGAAAATTTTTTACCCTGTAAGCGACAGTAAAGATATGGCATTTATACAGACATACATGCAAATACGTAGAAATAAAATTTGTTATAGTCAACTGAAAAAAGTTTACTCAGAGATGAAGTAATAACATTTGACAATGGCTCTGGGCATACTACAAACAATGATCAAACATTCATTTTAAAAGTACCGATAAAAAGGACAACTCGATCCGTTCTATTTCAGAACATGTTTTATTGGTTGTTCAAAAATAATGTTAATTTCAATACACATATGTCAGTGCAATGTTTTAAAGCTAATTTTTTTTGTAAAAAGTCAAATAGTGGTCTGTACGAACGCAAGGATGTTTTAATGTTTTCCAAGATTCCAAGGTTTCCTTGACGAATGGCGTAAGATTAAGGTTAAAAGTTCCCTTTTCAATCCAGTGTTAAACCTATGGGGATTCCAGCCTAAATCGCTTGTTGGTTTATACCAAAAATGTATTTATAAATTAATAATTACATTTCATGCATATTCATTTGAATTCCGTCATTTTGATAGGTGAAAACAAATCACGTGGCATATCAATTGAAGGAACACATTTGATCATATGTTCACGTGGCGGATTAATTTGTAAAAATAAAATCCTAATGTACATGATGTACTTTTCTGTAATTAAATAGTCTTTTCTTACATTTCGCTTAAAATGTAATTATAAGAATTTAATGCATTATTTTGAAGTTTCATGGGGATTATGAAAGTGTTGACCGGCGTACATTTTCAACATGAAGCGCTACCGCGCTTCATTAAAAATGTGCTTCGGTCAATACTTTCATACCCCAATGAAACTTCAAAATAATGCATTCAATTCTTAACTGATATAATAACGCATGTAAAGCTACAATTTTGTCCTGTAAATATCGACAAGATCAACGGATTTGCAGAAAAAAATCATGTAAATATGTGTTGGCTCTGTTCGAATGATTTGCCATTTGCTTTATTATTTATTCATAATATCTCGTTGATTTGCTGATGATACTTTCTATAAAAGGTATAGCTAAAGCATAAAGCTGTCATCTGCATACGAAGTATAAGGTGAAGAACCAACAATTAAGCGGTTTGGGTTGGGGATTTAACATAAAATTCCCAATGTCAACCTTTCATTACGTTACTAATTCTCATTAGTTTCATTCAAAGGTGGCAACTTCCTTCAGCAATATCATGGGTCAGTATCAGTACTGCCGAACCCTAGAGTACCCGTAAAGAATCATCAACCTTGGGCGGCTAACTTACATATGTTATTACGTATGGTTGCAAGTCGAGTGCACCCTTTTGCAGTTAACAAAGCAGGCGCCAACTAACAATGCAGGGGTGATACGCAATGTCAATCGATTGTACAGGAAATATTATTACCTTAAACACTAGACCACCCAGCCCTCATAGTCCTTTGGTGGTCCCCTTAAAACTTTTAAATTTTTATGTTCATACCCCATCTCAAGCGGCCACCATCAGGGAGCATATCTTAACACATGGTCCCATGGGGAAACAAATAGGAACATTTGGTAAATAAAGGGCAACTACTCCTACGCGGATTTTTTAATTCTTCGAAATTTCAGGGTGCAAGTATGCTGATCTTGACATTGAAACATTTTATTAATTTTCACTTGACCTCTATTATTTTTAGTTATAGTATTTATAAATGACAAAATTTGGTAAATAAAGGGAAATACCTCCTACAAATGTTTAGGAATTTCTTTCAAAATTAAAGGTAAGGTAGATCTTGAAATGGCAAACATTTTATCATTGAATCTTTTTTAATTTAGGAAATAAAAGACAAAATATGAAAATTTCGAAACTTTGATAAATAGGGGCATACATGTAACTCCTATATGGCCTTATAGGTTTACTTCAAAATCGCAGGCCTGATGGCACTAAACATTTTATCAATTTTACATTTATGGTTTTCGAAACAAATGGCAAAAAACATTTTAAAAACAAATTGTTTAGAAAGGGCAATAACTCGTAAGTGGGTCAAGCGATTTCTTTCAAAATTGCAATGTATGAAGATATTCATATGGCAAATACTTTATCAATTTACACTTGACCTTAATCTTCTAGTTTAAGAAATTGAAGACGAAAACCGCAATATTTGAAAAAAAGTTAAATAAAGGACAATAACTCTTAGATGGAGTTCAGAATTTCCTTTAAAATTGTTCTTGACACGGCAACATTTCATAAATGTACATTACCTTCACAAACATCACAAACGTCAACCTGATAATAATGGCCAATAGGAAATGTTTTGACGAGATAACACAAAAGATTTGGGTGGTAAGGACACGTCTTCAGAATGGAGAGTGGAAGTATTTCGAAAGAAGCCTTTAAATTGACACCACAAGGGAAAAGACCAGGGGGCGGACCAAAAAAGGCATAGCGTAGGATTTTGGAAAGAGAGCTAAAAGACCTAAAGCTGACATAGGGTGATGTTGGAAGCAATCTGAGTGGATATATATTGTGGGGACCTTTATGCTCTACCAGAAACAAAGAGGACAAGTACTTACCGGTAGGTATAATAGATATTGCGAAACTTATAACCTTGCCATGACATTCGCGGTTTAAAAACTAGAGGCTCAGTCTCTGAGCGTGTATCGCTAACCCGACAAAATGCTTCAATGCCATGCATGACAAAAATATGTTTATTACCAATGGGGTTCAATATTTAGCTATTTTCTCCTTTCGCACCCGTTTTTTTTGTCTGATCCTATTGAAATGAGTATTTGTTGCAAAGGACCTTCCATACATTTAGTTAAATTTGTTTGAAATGATGAAAAGTATGGCTTTCGCATACCGGTCTCCGATGTTAAACTAAGTTCTGCAGTGGAGGCCATGTTTTAGCCGGATCGATCTTTGTAAAGGACCTTTAGTACATCATTCCTGTAAAGTTTGGTTGAATTTGCTTCAGTGGTTTCAGAGGAGAAGATAAAAATGTAATTTTCCCTTAAGAGTCCAAATTTAAACGATGTTCCGTGCTGGTGGCCATGTTTTCTATCAGATTGTAACGATATGTGCAATCTTTGTTAAGGACTTTCTATACATCATTCATATTAAGTTTTGAATTGGTTGAATTTGCTTCAGTGGTTTCAGAGGAGAAGATGAAAATGCGATTTTTCCTATATAGGGTCCAATGTTAAACCTAAGTTCCGCGCAAACAGCAATGTTTTTTACCGGATCGGAATGAAATGATCAATCTCTGTAAAGGACCTTTAGTACATCATTCCTGTAAAGTTTGGTTGTATTTGCTTCAGTGGTTTCAGAGGAGACGATGAAAATGTGATTTTCCCATAGGGTTCAATGTTAAACTGTGTTCCCCGCTGGCGGCCATGTTTTTTATCGGATCGGAACACAATGAGCAATCTTTGTCGAGGACCTTTAGAACATCATTTCTGTAAAGTTTGGTTGAATTTGCTTTAGTGGTTAAAGAAGTGATTATTCCCATAGGGTCCAATGTTAAACCTAAGTTTCGTGCTGGCGGCCATGTTTTTCATCGGATCGGAACGAAATGAGCAATCTTGTAAAAGGACCTTTAGAACATAATTCGTGTAAAGTTTGGTTGAATTTGCCTCGGTCCATGGTTTCAGAGGAGAAGATGAAAATGTGATTTTCCCATAGGGTACATTTTTAAACTATGTCCGCCCTGGCGGCCATGTTTTTTTATCGGATCAGAACCCAATGAGCAATCTTTGTCAAGACCTTTAGTACATCATTCCTGTAAAGTTTGGTTGAATTTGCTTCATTAGTTTCAGAGCAGAAGATGAAAATGTGATTATTATGGTCCAATGTTAAACCCAAGTTCCGCGCTTGAGGCCATGTTTTTTATCGGATTGGAACGAAACGAGCAACCTTTGTAAAGGGCCTTTAGTACATCATTCCTGTAAAGCTTGGTTGAATTTGCTTCAGTGGTTTCAGAGGAGAAAATGAAAATGTGAAAATGTTAACAGAAGACGGACGGCGAACGCCAAGTGATGGCAATAGCTCATATTGACCCTTTGGGTCAGGCGAGCTAAAAACGGTCCAGAAACAACTTTATTCGTATACTATTCTACAGTAGCTATATAAATTTTAATTCTAGAAGGGACATATTTAAGCAATAACAGTGCATTATTTGAACATCAAAGATTGACGCCCAAATAGTATAATGTTTTTGCGATAACAAATTCGTGTTATTTGTATTTATCATATATTTAGTAATAAATACAGACGTTTTGAATATGTGATACAGTGCATGATATTCATTCCGTATTCACACTATGACGTCACACCCTTTATCGCATACCCTTTATCGCATGGCTTACCCTTTATCACATACCCTTTATCGCATGGCTTACCCTTTATCACATACTTTTTTCGATTTTTTTTTTCAATTTTACTTCTTTTTTTAGTCAAAAAAAAATTTGGGGGCAAATAATTTTTTGGGGGGGATAACAAAGATTGATTTGGAGTGAAATTGTTTTGTGAGGATCAGTTAAAAATTCTAGCATTTTTTTTCCTTTACATGTTAGATTTAGTCCAAAACTTCTAGTCCTTTCCGCCCATTTTGAAATTTTCCTTTTCACAAACTACATGCATTTTCTCTTTCCGATTTCAATTTTTGACAGTATTTTCGGATTAGTAGTCCTCTGTTTAAATATATGATAAACTGTATAATACATGGCAAAATCCGTATCACATGCCGTATCATCCCTCGACCTATATCAGCCCTCGGGCCAGAGGCCCTCGTGCTGATATTGGAAACTCGGGATAATACGGCATGTGTTACGGATTTTGCCATGTATTATTCCCTATTTATCATATGTTTAGTAATAAATACAGACGTTTTGAATATATGATACAGTGCATGACGTTCATTCCGTATTCACACTATGACGTCATACCATTTATCGCAT
>MJUU01012636.1:259215-302077 GCA_002080025.1 Modiolus philippinarum | reverse complement strand
ATATATATATATATATATATATATATATATCAATCATTGTTGTTAAATATACATGTATGTGCTCTGTTTTAATCATTGTAATACATATGCCCCCTGTGGGCCCTTGATTTGGCAAATAAAATTCTGTATTCTGTATTCTTACAAATAAATCATATTAATATTCAATATTATATTTGTCTTTTATGCTTTAAATGTAGCTAACATGTCTATTAATATTCATGAAAAATACTAATTAACGATCTTTTAAAACTTCGGAGATTTTGTCGAAGAAATTTGCAATTTTCAATTTTATTCCTGAAAATCTGCATTAAAACACTTTTCATCTAAAAACACCTTTATAAACCTTAAAAATTTCGACGCTTATGTAATGTACAACATTTGATTTATTGTATATGAAATCTAGCTTTTCATTTAGTACTGCATAACGGCGGAATCCTCATTTATTTCCAGCTCTTGGCAATCCCGAACAACAGGTTTTAAAATTATTGACTATCACTGAAAACAGATAGTGACGATACCAAACGATGAACTAAGCTTAAAAGAAACAAACAAAATTATTTGTATTTAAAGAGGGTAGCGTAGTAAACATATTGTTTTAACTAGATATATCTCTTTTTTCATAAACTGGTGGCCTTTATATGTTACCGGAGCTTTCATCGAGTTCCGGGCAAAATAAAGCAACGCTGATCATATAAATTCCATGAACAAGAGGCTCTCAAGGGCCTGTATTGCTCACCTAGAGCATAAATTCCAAGAACAAGAGACTCTCAAGAACCTGGAGCACGACCAATGAAATTAGTAAAAAAAAACGTTTTTGTTAAAGGGTCTTAATTTCAAACTATGTAAAGAAACATTTGTGTCAAATTGTCCAACATTTAACCATTTTTCCCTGCTACCTGCTTTCTTGATCAGCACTTCATAAATAATTCATGCCATATTTCTTATAAATGCATTCAGAAGTTCTAAAGAAGAAGATCTTTGTATTTCTCATAGGGTCCAATTTAGAAAATTCCCTGCTGGCAACCATGTTTGGTGACAATTCGACAACAGAGTAAAAACATTTGGGTCATGGACCTTAACAACATATTTTTTGCAAGGGACAATATAACACTTTTGTGGCAAAGTTTGGTTCTAATTATCTCAGCACTTTCAGGGGAGAAGATCTTTGAATGTCTTTTCCAAAAGGGTCCAATCTTAAAACTATGCTCCTCCCTAGCGGCCATCTTGGATATAGCGGTGGCCTGCAAAACACACATTTTTTTGCAGAGGACAACCTTAAGACTATCGTTGCCAAGTTTGGTACCAGTTGTCTCAGCAGCTTCGGAGAGGAAGATCTTTGAAAGTGTTTCCCTAAGATCCAATGTTAAACTTTTTTTCCCTGCTGGTAGCAGTCTTTGATATAGCACAGATACGAAAAACAACGTTTTTATTTTTTGCAGAGGACCACCTAAAGACTATTTTGGCCAAGTTTGGTTCCAATCAGCTCAGCAGATTCAGATGAGAAAATCTTTGAATATCTTTTCCCATAGGGTCCAATGTTTAAACAGTGTTCCCCACTGGCAGCCACCTTGGATACAGCGCTGAACTGAAAAACAACTTTTTTGCAGGGGGATCACCTTAGGACTACTATGGCCATTGGTTCAGTAGTTTCGGAGGAGATCTCTTAATGTGTATTCCAATAGGGTCCAATGTTAAAACTGTGTTCCCCACTGGCAGCCATTTTGGATAAAGCGCTGACCTGAAAAACATCTTTTTTTTTCGCAGGGGACCACCTAAGATCTATTGTGGCAAAGTATGGTTCTACTTGACTCAGCACTTTCAGAAGAGGAGAATATATTTGAATGTCTTTTCCCGTTGGGTCCAACGTTAAAACTGTGTTCCCCGCTGGCGGCCATCTTTGTAGAGGACCACCTAAGGACTATTGTGGCCAGGTTTGTTTCCAATTGGCCCAGTAGTTTCAGAGGAGAAGATCTTCAAAGAAAAGTTTACGCCAGACGGACGAATTTTGGAATGAACTCATCCCTCTCATCTTACTGAACATTCATACAAAGTTCCGGTAAATTCTGCAATATAGTTCTTAGATATTTAATCCTCAGTTTATTGGAGGAAGAGTAATGATAATAATAATAAGAAGAAGAAGACTTCGTCTTGGGTGACATAAAAAATAACGAAAACAGAACAATACCGCTTACGTCCGCGGCGACATAAATACGAAAAAGAATAAAAAACAAGAAGTCGCACTAATTAATATGTGATTTTTAGCAAGAACATGCTGATTAATTTCAATTCTTGCAAGGTAGTACGGAAGTCCTTTGAGATTTAAGCATGGAAACATCAATTTAATGCACTGGATGGAAATAGAAAACGGGGTTTGGGAGATGAGGGGGTTATGATAAGATGAATTTAATACAGTATTGAGAAGTGGGAGGATGACAGGCGCGGGAGATTAAGAAAGTGGGCTTAGATTTCGGAAAAAGAAGTTGTGAGATTTGAATTGGAGGTTGCAGAGGGTGGGTTATTAAAGTGGATAAAAAGAAGGTGGAAGAGTATGAATACTTGTTCACCCCTATTCATAGCTAACCTTCGTATTTACTTTTCTAACTAAGCCAGTCCGGGAAGTCAGTGAACCCGTTTTCTCAATATTTCAGAAAACGGAAATTTTTGTACTGATAAACAATGAAATGATATGAAGGAAAATTAATAAAAAATGAGGAAAACTCGAATTCAAATTGGGGAAATACTAACTGCACTGCCGTATAACCTAGGAGTCAACAAACATTTAACCTTAAGGGTTTATGGTTTTCATACCATGCCTCACAAAGTCGCACGGTATAATGCAAAAACCTGAGTTATGTATCCGTTCTTGAGTTTTCCTGCCTGTCTTTCCGTCCGTTTCCGGCGAAGATTTCCCCATGATAACATGTTTAAGAAATAACGTTGCGCATTAAACTTGGTTTTAGTTCTTAAAAAAAAGTCATGCCATGTCTAAGTTAAGCTCAAAGGTATAGTTGGTTCTAGGACTATGCCCTTTAAAGTTTCATTTTTTTACTATCCTCAAAATAACTTTTAAACGAAACTAAGTTGTTTACAACTGAACATTCTGCACTCTATCAACACTTTTTTGAAAATGTTTATAGTCTTAACATTGTTCACAGTCCTAAAATGTAAGAAAAACATGACACCAAAGTGATAAATGTATGTGATTAATTATAATCAAATGGCATGATTACTATATGAGTTCGGGATTGCCACTTCCCACTCCCAGTTATAATCTGTTGTCAGTGAAAACTATATCTGTTGTTTGTGATAGCCAAAAAAAGTGTTACCTCTGAAATAAAATGACGATTTCGTCCATATGAGGAGGTAAATGAATGACAGTTTTTGATATATAATAAATAAAGACCTATATTTTTTATATGTATTAAAATACTAAAGCTAATTTCCGTATTATTGCAAAATTAAACTATTTTTCGGACGATCCTGTGTAATAATCTTTAAAAATGTACTTTAATTCAGCGAAAACTCCCGATCTATGATACTTCATACAGTAGTATTTGACTCATATGTTAACCTATACATATAAAATAAATAGCAAAAACAATGGAAAGGTTCAATGGGATATAAACAAAATTATGATACAACAAAAGACTTACGGTCTGTCACTGCAAACATGTTTACATATCTGCAGATGTGATAGCCACTGTAGATGGGATTGCCGGTAATAGGGTGTGTTAGAACAAAGTGAAAACTATCTGGCACCTACATCTCCATGCAGTGCATAAATTAGTTAATATACATATCATTTCGTAAATTTATCTATTATATAGATAGCGGTGATTTATCGAGTGTTCTCAATCAAATAAATCTCATATTTTCACTCAGTGAAATAAACAATTTATTTTCACTCTAGGAAATGACGTCAAATAATTATCGTAAATGTAAACACAAGGGGCATTGGTATAAAAAGATAATCCCCATAAAATTGTATCCAAAATCTGTTCATAGATTTGAAAATCTATATAATAATTAGTGTAACTAATCAACCGTAATGAATATCAATAATAATGTCACTCGTGTCGAACAATCGAAACAAGTTCCAAAACTCGTTTAATCCTGCGTTGTACGGCACTCGTGACATTAATATTATTGATATTCATCACGGTCGATTAGTTATACTATAATTAATGATAGCTCGAGAAGCAATCAGTCATGTTAAAACACCTTTTTTACACTAGAAGCTAGTTTCAGTAATGAATACGAAGTCCGAGCGACCGAAATCCAAAACCTTTTATCGACTATTCAGCAAACGTACTCACTCTTGCAGCTGCTCTATTTGATTTTTTATTACTTGTTCCATTTTATTATTACTGAGTACAATTTTTTTTTTNGGGGGGGGGGGGGGGTGTATATTACATTAACCAACTTTTTGTAGACCTGACCTAGATTTCCTCCCTTTTGCATAGAAATCGTCTTCGTTGACACATACTACGAATTTGTTGTCTGGGTGTTGGAAAATAGCTCTAACAGATGGTCAGTCATCACCAGCATCCCTCAAAAACAAGAAAGAAAAAAATATTTTTACTTCACTAAGAGCGGTCAGAAATTACCAACTTTATAGCACTGAGGCTTGTTTAGGGGGTTCCCAATATCCCATATCACAGTAAGTGTGGACGAAAATATCCCTTTGAAAATTGGAGATATCCCATTAATTATTAAAATATTCCGTTTTCCATAGTCAAAATGTCCCATATCCCAGTACTTTTTGTCTCAAATATCCCATATCCCATTAACAAAAGTAGAACTATCCCGTGTCCCAATATACCATAAACAAGCCCCAGTACTGTCCTGTAAATGACGTGACGAAATGGATGTTATTGTGAATTTAGTTTCTGCAAATGGCCATTTCGACAAAACATTTTGAAGATCTTTGAAAGCCACAAACGGCGTAACACTGACAAAGTACAAGTGCCATCATAATACATGTATTTCCAACATACAAAATATTCAAGAATAATTATCCCAATCGGAACAAATAAAAGAGCATGTTCAAATATAAAGGGAACTTTTATTGTCCGAACAAATATATGTTAGTAGTACCAGACTGTTTGTGTATTCAGGCATTCAAAACAAACAAACACCGTACGTAATAGTAGTTTCAATATCAAAACTAACACAGGTTTCAAACATGTTCTCATAAAAAACTACTTATGAGGGTCAGAAGATATACTTATGATAAAGCCTGTGAGTCTCTTACGTAGGAGACATATTAAAATCAGATCACAATGATCCACAATGTAAAATATTGTTTTGGTATCAATTGAAAGGACTTGTCTCAAAGAATTCACATTTGGTAGTAAAGAGGGAGATTCCGGGGAGGAGGTCCAGTCTATTACTCGCCATTTTTTTCAAATTTAGCCTAAATTCGTCATGAACTTTAAATCTCTTTCCAAAAGGCTATCCAATGCTGGGAATCCATCTCTGAATCAGACAGACTTGACGTACATAATCCCAAGCCGTTTCGAATGGAATGTTTGTTTTTCTCGATTTACAATGAGCCCGTTTTTATGAATGGTCGTCTGTATAATAATCACAATCCTAATGTCAATACACGTCAAAACTCTTATTATATATCTTGCAGCGAAAGTCTGTAAACAAGACTTCAGCTATTATAAGATCTGACGCAGAATTCCTAGTTTGGCATCGCCATTCTACACAGGTAACAGACTACACTATGAGCGGTGATGTGAAATCTATGTCAAATTAACTGGACTTTATCTGAAATGTTTATATAGTTTTTATAAAACTAATTAATAAGTTTTATTTGCAAGTATTTGGGCACAATTCAATATGAATTTTTATAGCCGAATGTGTATTACCCAAAATTAAAAAGAACAAGGAATGAACTCGATCGATTAACAGGCTTGGAACTTTTGAAACAGGTGTCGAACAATTCGTTTCCTACGTTGATTTTAGAAAATGAATATCCGATAATGAAGTCTATTTGAAAAGCTTCGCCAATGTAAAAAGAGCTGTAAGAAACCGGGGATTAGGATGACCTAAATGCACAATAAACTTTAAAGATATACATTTTTGTGATGGTAATGTTTGAAAAGTAAATGTGGTATAACGAAATCACATTCTTCCAATATATGAATAACTTCTAGAAGCAGGGTTCACGTTTGTTTAAAAATTGCCCTAAGGGCAATGTCAAGGTCAAATTGTCTACTGCTACGGTAGTGCCAGAAAGCTCTCATAATACGGAAGTCACATAAGCAACTAACTTCTAGGAACATTGTATAAGTTTTTTTTAATTTCCTCAGTTCAAGTTCAAGGTCAAAATGCATACCAATAGGGTACCACCACAATGTCATTATCAAAAAGAAGCTGCCTGCCAAATATGAACACCCGACCACTTAATGTCTACCTTCTGGAAGCAAGATTAAATTTTTTAAAAAATGCCCTCAGGACAAGGTCAAAATGTCTAAAAATATAATGCCACCAGAAAACTTCCATCGGAAGTAATGTACCCAAAAATTGAAAACCTTACCACTGAATGGCTAAATTCTAGAAACGAGGTTAAGGTTTTAAAAAATGCCCCAAGGGAAAGGTAAAGGTCATAATGTCTACATATATAGTACCGACAGATAGCTCTCATCATATTGAAGTCACATAACAAATAGGAACTTCCTTCAATAAACGACTATCTTCTAAAAGGAAGGTTGATGTTAAAAAAGAATGCCCCTAGGGCAGGTAAAGGTCAAATTGTCTTCAATTATGGTACCATTAAAAAGCTGTCATCACAAGAAGCTAATTCCAAAACAAAGGTTTATTTCTTTTAATTGCCCCTATGGAAATATCAATTTCAAAACGTCTACAAATACGGTATCGCTAGCAGCTCTCATCATAAGAAAATTACATACCAAATATAAATACCCTACCACTAAAAGTCTACCTTCTAGATACAATGTTCAAGATTTTTAAAAGTTGCCCCAAGATCAAGATGAAAATGTCTGCAAGTAGCTCTCATCACAAGGATGCTACAAACCAAATGTCAATATCCTAGCTCTTAATGTCTCCATTCCACAAACAAGGTTCAAGTTTTGCTGACGCCGACGACGCATTCCAGCAAAAAGAAGTGAGAAAGAAAACGATTTGTGAAATCATGTTCTCAACCGTAGCTTCTCGGCCTTTTCAGCTACACTAAAAAATCCAGTAAATGGCCAAGTGGTTACGATTGATCATGTTATAACTATCCTAGATGGACAATTGCAAGAAGTGACGGAACATTAACTCACCCTCAAAGACGATTACCAGGTAAAATTTGAAGACTGAGCAATCAAATGTGATGAAATGAGTTTGCCGCCGGAAATTTTGGCTTTGCGAGCTACTTAAAATTTCAAGTAAAGGTAGATAACTCCGGACTCAACTATATCATCTTTGCAACATCCCTTTGCTCATTTGGAATTTATGGATTAACGAACCGGATACGGTTTTGAAGGAGTTACGAATAGGGTCTGTAAGTCTCGTTCTACTTTCACTTTATAAATCCGGAAACTTATAACGTCACTATACAGAACGCACATATAATCAGTCAACCAATTTCACTTCCGGGATACTTTTTTTCAACGTCACAAAGTCGGCATTGATTAGACGCTTTACATTGGGATATTTACAATAGCTAGAAGAGCCTGGTTGATAGAGATTATGCGGCTTCAAGAAAATCGCTAATTTTTATTTAATTTCTAACCAAGTTAAGGTAATTAAGGTCATAATTCATTAATTCAAGAATATTCTGGTTCATAGAAAATGAATTCCATGGTTAATTTGATCTGTGAAACGAAAACCCACCAGCCCCCTCCCATAGTACAAGTAATGGTACTCGGGAAACACGTTTCTCATTCATTCACGTTGGTCATGTGACGAGACTTACATACCCTATAAAGGTCTATTAACAGACCGGATTGACACACGATAATTTTTGACTTGATTTCGAGTGTGCACACTCAGATCATATGAAAAAGATATCCTGAACAGTTTGGAGAACGAGTTGACACACGTAGGAGGATCATAGTAAACTCTGCATTTAACGAGTGACACAACTTTTAGTTTGGCAGGAATGATAGTCTGTAGAATATTTGTCACGTGTAAGAAATAAGAAAAACAATAACATGTGCGAGACCAATTAAATGCAGACGCGTCTTAGATCAAGATGTCATAACAGAAAACTTTTGTAACTGTGTAGTAATTCGATACATTGCGCATTCTGTGTTTCTATGGAAACATTCATGTTTATTTCAGGTAGTTCAATAAGTTATAATCTAAATAATAATTGATTAGATATAGCTAATGAAAAGAAATCCAGGCATATAACAAATCTGTTCGTTTTACTATGTAGAAACCAAATGATTTAGATTGTATAACACTTCCGTAAAACAGGTTGTAATACAAAAAGGCGTTCTAGTAGTAAACCTAAAAAGATTTCGTTTCCTACAAAATTTGCAAAATCTTGTATTTTTTTTTTATAAACCGAAACACTGACCTATCCATAAATTTTGCTTAAAATTCACAATCTGCTGACAGACTGAAACATATCGCATTTAAAAATCTATCCCGGGATATAGTTCAATACTCACTGCAATTCGGATATAAAATTACATAATTTTTGTCATGCAAAAAAGATGTCGAAATTTACACGTCAAAGACTTTCCGTACTGGATTTTTTTTACATAATTAATTCATTATCAAACCAAATCGACCAACACCATATCCTGAAAGTTTGGTTAAAATCGGACTTGGCGTTTGTAGTCTTCCTGTATTGGGATTTATTGGGACATTTAAATTATATTGCTGCGGTCAAGGAACTGGCAAAACTTTCAGTTTACCGACATTAAGCTCTCTACCCGTCGTTGTAAGACAACATTGTAGACATTTGTCAGGTTTTCACGTCTGATATATCTACAATGTAGGTATTTGACATCGATGAATCTAACACAAATGTGTAAGCTTGGGGTGTTAATCTTGATTTCATTACAATAAAAGTTTTGCCACTTCCTTGACCGCAGCAATAAATACTAAAGGGAAACAGAACAGAGAAAGGGGGGTTCGGGTATCTTAACGTACCCTACCGCTGAATTTTGCTAGTGCTGGTACAAGCACGGTTGTCTTGAGTTCCTATCGTTGTCTACCTTCGTCTTTTGTCTTTTTTTTCTTGTGCAATATATAGGTACATTGTGAAACGTAACTGTAGGTGTTTCCTGTTATCCTTTTTATTTCATATTACAGTTTTGAAGTAGTTACTTTATATTATAATTTCGAAGTTTTGTGTGGCCTAATGTAAATTTGAAAAGTTAAGTTAAAACTCGAGGTATCGACAAACAGGAAGTAGTCGCAAAACAACCCCGAGTTTTATAAGAAGATAAACTTATCTCGTTACCAAATCATGTTTTATGTCGATAAAGTAGATATTGCCGATGACACTAATGGTGGACTATAAGTTCCCGAATGTATTAACCCCTATTGCTGCGGTCAAGGAAGTGGCAAAACTTTTATTGTAATGAAGTCAAGATTAACACCCCAAGCTTACACAATGTGTTAGATTCATCGATGTGAAGATGTATACAACTGTTGTCTTCGCACGCCGGCGGGTCAGTGAAAGGTTGAGAGCGTGGGTGTAAATCGTAATGTTGGTAAATTGGAAGTTTTGCCACTTCCTTGACCGCAGCAATAAGAGTCGGTGCGGGCCTGAAAACAGATTTTATTTTGCAAAAAAATTTTGTTTAAAACAAAGGAACATCGCCCACATGCATAGATAGCTGTGTGCTAGCTGTGTGCTTAGCTGATTTTGGCTTTCACTTAAGATACTTTTTGCTGTTCGTTCTCTATCAAATTTTATTTATCTCTTGATTCCTGAATTTCAAAATGTTCTGATTTTTATCTGCACTGATGAGACATAGGTTGTAGAAATGGCTATCTGCAAAAAGTAAAGGACAAATCATTCCAACTGAAAGTCGTCACCTGACTAATACGAAAATTCAACTCACCATTTGCCAAATTTGGTTTGTAGTTAAAACAATCTAAGTATCTGCAAACAGAATGATTCGAATATCGCTTAAACGAAACAACTTGACATTTTCCAAGGTCTGGATTAAAATTCAAAGAATTTACACTGAAACCGGGAAAGAAATTGTTATTGAAAATTTGGTTTCTATTTGCAAACAGAAACTACCCCTGTCCCCGGTAAACCGAAAACCGCTTGCACGATATATCTCATCATTTCCAAGCTTCAAACCAAATATTAAATCATTCACGCTGAAAGAAGCCAAGATTTTTGGGGTCAAAATTTTGCGAATCATACTAGTATCAGAAAACAGTAACTGGTAGCTTAAGAGACTCGAATTTCGCTTGAATATGAGCTTGTATATGACACAAATCTTCAAGAGACCCAAATTTCGCTTCTCTATGATACAAATCTTCAAAAGACACATATTTCGCTTGTATATGATCCAAATTTCGCTGGTGTACGATACCAATCTTTATCGTCAAACCTCTGAACAAATTCACAATTATTTCCTTCTAATCATATAATCAAGTTTTAAAAATAGTAAAAAAAAATGGATGAAAACCGAAGAATCGGCACACACAAACAATAACAGACCCAAATAGCCACTGACTGCTAAGGTCACCTAGTTGCACGGCATAATCACATGTTAAATATGTCAGTAAATAGGAATAGACTATAATTATTTTCACTTAGAACGCGTTCTAAAATAGAAAAGGAAAATCTATTTGTCCTTTTTTCAAGGAAGATTTGAAATACTCTACCAAACAGTTGCTTTAATCAAGAATTCCCCCTTTAAATGACACAGATTATCCCTACACAAACACAGCTGATACTTTAATATCGCTATATGATGCTTTTTGTTGTGTCAGACTATAAGCCTGCATNTTTTTTTGCGCGCTTACGCGCGCCTGACTTTTTCTTTTCAATATCCTTAAAATTATACAGCCAAATCTACCATCCTGCATTTTTTTTCAGGACAAGTACTGTCCTGGTTATTTTTTTCTAGATTTTTGGCGTCCTGCCTTTTTATTTTAAATTTGACCATAGCCCCCCCCCATAAAAATCAAATGGTCGTTTCCTTACTGATTAATTCATGCGTAAAATTAATGTCACGGACTGCATTCAAGACATTCATTGCATCTGTCATCCCAAAATGCATCATGCATACCTATATGGTTGATGTGGGGCATATCAGCAAGTGAGAATGGACTTAAACCATTCTACCTAAGTCGCTCATGCGTAAAATGTAGGTCACAGACAGAATCAAAAGCATGCGTGCATTGCAGATGACATCCCAAAGTGCATCATACATACCAATATTGTTTATGTCGTACATGTCAGAAAGCGGAAAAGAACTTTCATCATTTTCCCAAACAAAGTCGCTCATGCGTAAAATGTAGGTCACAGACAGCGTCCGAAGGATGTCTTGTAGGTGTCGACCCAAAATGTATCATACCTACCAACATGGCTGATGTGGGGAAAATGTGAAGTGGTTTTCCCTCAGACTTGAAAATCGCCTACACGATAAACCTAATCATTTCAAAGCTTTAGAGGTTATTTCAAAAATTAAAAGATAGGAAAAGTTATCTGACAGCAACTGAAAATTGAAGGCACTCCCCTTTTAATATAAGTAACAAAACTTTAGCGAAATGTAATAGCAAAGCTAAATACAAGAAGACTATCAATCTCGATTGCGCATAGATAAGTATAGCCTGTCCTTTCTTGAAAAAGATTAAACTTTGATTTACTGGCGTTCCCATTAACAGATTGTTTTATATACTACAACAAAGTAAATATGTGAAACGGAATGTGAAAATTGTAGAACTATCCAGCGGCTATATCAACCAGGTAACATGTTTTGCAATAGTAATAAAATGTGTATTTAATGTAACATTTGTGGTGGGAAAGCATTTATTTACTTATATTGTGTTAAACAACATTATATATATGGAAATGTTAGGTCCAATTTTTGCTTGATAAGGGACGGATTAAAAACAAAAACGTGCCCAATATACCATGAGCCATGTTATATATTGCCAGAAAAGTATATTTGTCTAGACATCTAGGCCAGATTTTACAATATCCTGGCTACTACAAAATTATCACAGTTCGACCTTG
The DNA here is from genome assembly GCA_002080025.1 of Modiolus philippinarum. NCBI lineage: Eukaryota > Metazoa > Mollusca > Bivalvia > Mytilida > Modiolidae > Modiolus > Modiolus philippinarum. The sequence continues at coordinate 289,899 of MJUU01012636.1, read as the reverse complement.
GACAACCTTGTTCCCGTGAATTCATTCATACAAGTTACATGTAATTTACTATGTTAAAACTGACAACATTAAAATGTCTTTGATAGATTCAGACACAACACCTGAGTCATATAGTGATTTATATCCCTGATCAATATTGTACTTGTTAGATAACGGTGTTTCTGGTGAAAGATGGATAAAATATTGTTATTTAGAGCTGTTCCAGAAAAGTTCGTCTGGAACCCTTTGAAGGCTCTTTATATAAATTTCTGTGGTTGGTTATTGTTTCATCATAGTTCTGTATTGTACATATGGAGAGGAATTCTATGGGTAGTGGGGGTCAATAAAAAGTGCCTTCAAAGACCCCAATGTCAATTTTTCTGGAACAGCCCTTAGACAATTGTAAAAAAAACTTGTATTGACTATATGGACAACAAAAAGGAATTTTGTCTCTTGTACATGTACAATATTGCACTGCTTATAATGCTCATATGTAACATTGCAGTGTTTCTAATAACTGTACAAAATTGCACATATAGAATATCTCAGTGTTTCTGACACATATATATAATATTGCAGTGTTTCTGACGCATATATACAATATTGCCGTGTTTCTAACGCATATATACAATATTGCAGTGTTTCTGATGTTTCTTACACATTTATGCAATGCTGAAGTATTTCTGATGTAAATATAAAAAGATTGCAGTGTTTCTGTTGTAGTTGTGGCCCGGGGGTTGTGCATTTTCAATATTACAATGTTTCTGGTGCAAATATACAATATTTTTGATGCACATATACAATACTACATTGTTTCTGATGTACATAAAGAATTTTACAATGTATATACAGTATTGTCGTGTTTCTGATGCACATATACAATATTACAGTGTTTCAGATGTATTATAGGGTTATTGCATGAATAATATAAAGGAATATTGGCCTGAGTAGAATTCTATATTGCACGAGCTTGCGAGTGCAATATATATTCTACGAGGGATAACATTTCCCAATTTTCATGTAATAACCCTTTTATTGTATAGCAAAGCTAAAATTGCACTGCGAGTATTTTACGGAAGACGTTTGTCGCCTGGACTGCCGTTATCGGACACACCAATTCCTATAAGTTGTAACACAGGAGGTAATAATAATAAGTGGATAAATAAGTAGAAAAAAAATATTCCAAGTCTGTAAACAGGAAGTACCTGTCCGACAGAACTGAAATCAATAAGAGCAATAAAAGATGCATGGTTGTTCCGAGGAACACATGTGTCGCCTGCACTATATATATTAAAGAATTCCTGTTTTGTGATATAATTACAAAGTCAAAAGACAATCAGAAAAAAATCAAAATTAAAGCATATCAAAACGCATGGGCATATCTACAATATATATTGAAGCATTCTGCAAGTTTGGTTGGAAAGTACCAAGCATTTTAGGAGGAGTTGCGGATAAATGACGCCAATAAGCTAAAATGACAAAGTCCAAAGATATTTAGAAAATCTAAAAAAAAATCAAAATTAATCCAAAGCTAAAAGCATGGTGCACATCTGCAATATATATTGAAGTATTCAAGTAAGTTTAGTTGGAAAGTACCAAGCCATCTAGGAGGAGTTGCGGAAAATGGAGGTATCCCTATGACACCAATAAGCTAAAATGACAAAGTCCAAAGATAGCTAGAAAATCTAAAAAAAAAATCAAGATTGATCAAAAACTAAACACATGGTGAACATCTGCATTATATATTGAAGCATTCTTGCAAGTTTGGTTGCAAAGTACCAAGCGGTCTAGGAGGAGTTGCGGATAATGGAGGTATGCCCTATGACTCCAATAAGCTAAAATGACAAAGTCCAAAGACAGCTAGAAAATCTGAAAAAATCAAAATTGATCAAAAACTAAACACATGGTGCACATCTACAATATATATTGAAGAATTCCTGCAAGTTTCGTTGGAAAGTACCCGGCGGTTTAGGAGGAGATGCGGATAATGGTAAAAATTTTGGACCCATACAGACAGACAGACGGACGGACGCAAGACGACGGATAGTGATCCCTATGTGTCGATCCTGCACTAGGCACAGGCGACACAAAAACCCAATACTGAAGTCACATACAAAATATACAAAATATTGCTATGATTTGTAGTACTAAGACCGGCTGTCCCGAGTTCCTATCGTTGTCTACGTTTGTCATTTGTCTTATTAGTGTTTTTCCTGTGGAGTTCCCTGGCAGATTGTGGCATGTAATCAAAAATTTCAGCCATTGTAAGTGTTTCTTGTTATCCAATTTTTTTTACATTTACAACATCTTTAACTATTGACAGTATGCAGATAAAAAATTCCAAAGTCGGTAAACATGAATTAGATGTCCGACAGACATGAATTCAATAAGCGCAATAAGGAACCCCATACTGAAGTCACATGCAAATTTCAAGTAGCTGTGTTTTTTAGTTGCCTAGAAAAGTGTTACGAAAACATGGGAGAGACAACGGCAACAACGGGGCCAATGCCAACGACGACGACTTAAGTGATACCTATTTGTCGCCCCATACTACCTATATGTCGCCCCATACTACGTGTGCAAGCGACACAAAAAGGAGATTTTGTCGTCAATTACGTCATGAAAATTAAGTCATATTGCATTTACACTCGTGAAATATGGAAAATTATTGAAAGCTTACTTTGGTTCCTTTCTTATGGAAGTATTGTGTTTCTATACAATAAATATAGATTACACCACAAGATCCCGTTCATTACCATATTTTATCCACTAGAGATAGTTAAATTTTAAAACTTTAATTGCGAGGCTTGCCGAGCATTTTAACATTTTTAAATTTAACTATCGAGAGTGGACAAAATATGGTAATAAACGGGATAAAGTGGTGTAATCTTTTTCTCTAATGGTCAATGATAAACACCGAGAATTGTATTCCGAATAGATTCGGTGGGAAATAGCACGGGGCTTTATTCAACATACGTTGAATAAAGAAAATTTATCTAACGGGTCAAAACCGGTTTAAACTTGACATATCATTAGAGAAATATAGAATATTACAGTATTCTTGACGCATCTTTACAATATTGAAGTGCTTCTGATGCTCAATACTACAGTGTTTCTGATATACATATACAAAATTACAATGTTCCTGACGAATATATACAATATTTTAGTGTTTATGATGCACATATCAAGATTGCATTGTTTCTGATTGACAAACAATATTGCATGACCTCGAATTCGGAGGTCGTGATTTCCAACGGACAATAGGGATTCCTATGGGAACAAACTGTGCGCCGCTTTTAGCTGACCTTTTCTTTTACTCGTACGAGGCCAAGTTTGTACAAGGGCTTATCCAAAGAAAACAAAAACATTTAGCCCAGTCCTGTAATCTCAGCTTCCGCTACATAGACGATGTACTTTCTCTTAATAATCCTAAATTTAAGGAGTATTTACATCAGATCTATCCAAATGAGCTTGAAATTAAGGAAACAACTGAAACACCTACTTCAGCTTCGTACCTAGATCTTTTATTGTATATTGACGAAGATGGACGTTTGAAATCTAAGCTATATGACAAGCGTGATGATTTTAATTTCCCAATTGTGAACTTTCCCTTTCTTAGCAGCAATGTACCTACCTCTCTAGCCTATGGAGTGTACATTTCACAGTTGATTCGTTACTGTCGAGCGTGTAGTTTGTACAGCGATCTTTTGAACAGAGCAAAAACACTGTCCCAAAAGCTGCTTAGTCAGGAATTTGTTCAACCTATGTTAATTTCATCCCTCAAGAAATTCTATGGCCGTCACTATAACATCATTGAAAGATATGACGTGTCAGTATCCCAAATGAAAGTGGACATTTTCAGCTAGATTCACGTCTTCCCGGATTTGACTACCGACTTTGACATTTTCCCGTATTGAATCACTTACAGTGTGACAGGTGCTGTTAACAGAGCAGGACATGCTTACCCTTCCGGAGCACCTGATGTCACTCTCAGTTTCACTGGAGTTCGCACTGTGAGTGCCTTTTTTTTAATGTTGTAATTTCTGTTTCTGTACTTTGTGTCTGTCTAACGTCATTGTTTTTGTGTCTAACGTCATTGTTTTCTCTGTTCTGGTTTTGGCCGTGTCTTTGGACTTCGATTTTTGTAAATTCCATTCCTTCGTTCCTTTGGTATTCTACTACCGTTGTTTCTGATTCACATATACCATATTACAGTGTTATCAGCCAGTGTGTATAAGTGGTGGGCTTGACTGGTCTAGCAGCATATCTGTATTTTTTTTTTTTTGTAAAACAAGTGCCAATGACAAGTCATCCAATATTTTAGGTATATTTAAGGCCGATCAATTAACATTTTAGTATCTCTAATTTAGAAGACTCTGGCTGCAGTCTTCATTAACTGTTGACAAGAAGAGTGGAAAGCAACCGTTATGTATAAGAAACTGTTTTGCCACACTTCCCAGAAAAAAAATCTGTTTTGTTTTATCACCAACAGTTTTTCAAGCTGTTTTACTCTTATAACTTACTAGTATTAAGCAAAATGAAAGTATCAAAACGGATTGATAAAAAAAAATTAAAATGAATACAAAATGTACAGATATATCAAAATTGTCAGTGAAGAATAAAACAATAGCCAAATAAATCAATTGGTTTGAGAAGGCAATAGACTATAACCTTAACTGGTTTGAAAAGGCAACAGACTATCACGTACAATTGGTCTACCTAACCATAGATAGCAAATACAAAGTTGGACATGAAAGGCTCAACTACAAACATTGACATGAAGGTCTCAACACAATTCTTATTCTCCAACAGAAATGGGAAAAACATCCTTCAGCAAAGATTTGGAAATAATGTTGACAATAAAAGTATTTCATTACATGTTTCAAGGATGAGAAAACCATCCCTTCAAAGGTAAATTTCAAATATAATTTGGAAAGTCATCATTTCATGTAAATTTTAAGATCATCCATATGCGTTTGTTACTTTCGTGAATTAAAAATTTAAGTTTAATAGAATTTACTCCAGTAATCCAGAAAGATATGTTGAGGGGGTAGGTTGATGTGCAATTGTTTTAAAAAATAGCATTAAAATATGGAATCATTGCTATTTTGTGTATCTGAGCATTTCTTAAAATTGTATATTTCCTGTGTGAAACTACATTCTTTAACTGAACATGCAACAGCTCTAAAGAGCAAATGTGATTATGTGACTACATACCCATTCAGACCAAACTACTGTCATTTCTTAAATTATCAATATTTAATAAAAGGACAACAATTTATCTTATCATTTAATAGTTCTTAAAAAATACATAAATATACCTAAATAATAAATATGATAGACTAGATAAATAAGTATCAGAAACTAAAAATAGTCGTATACTTGACTTATACATTTATTCAAATAACAAATATAAATTAACTTTTGAATACATTTGTAAAACTATATGTATCTAATTGCACAAAGTATTGCTTTAAAAGTGCTTAAAGTTAATTTACAGTAAATCTAAAAAATAAAACAAATCATCAAAACATAATTTAGATGAAGTGAGCCCTTCAAACTAACCCCAAAACATTAACTTCAGGTAATAGACGAGTTTCCAGTTGATCAATTTTCCCTGATTTTTACGTCACAATATGAATTTTTCAACATAAATTTATCAAACGTCAAAATGTTTTCTGACGCAATTTGCGCTGATTGATCCCAGGTCAACCGGGGCAATTCATTCATTAAAAGAAAAAGGAAAGTGGTCTATATTGAATAACTTTCCTAACCATATAAAGTAAAATCATAGATGAACACAACCCTCTAAATGTAACTTTGAAGAATACCTTATTGATATACCAACTGAGTACTTGGTACTTTTACTTTATTCCTGCTTTAGATGATATACAGGGTTCATTTCATGGGGGCAATTACCACAAACTGACGTAAGTTGATCCTAAAATTATCAAATTCATCAGAGAAGTATTTAATTTTATTTATGGTTAACAAAATAATTTTTAAGAGGAGAATGAAAGTCTACAAGTTTATAATCCAGTGTTATGGTACATATACAGGAGAATGAGTGTCTATGAATTTACAAATTGGGGTAATAACAAAATTACCAAACAGAGTGTCAAGAGCCAAACTCCAAAGGACAAAAAGGCAAAGCAGGTACAGGCATTTCAAAAGAAATGGTGGTTTGAACCTTTTTTTTGTGGTAGTGTCCGGTAGACGGAGTGAATTCTTCACTGGAGAAAGAATGTTTACAAGAGCGTAATACAAGAAATATATTTCAAATACTCTTAAATACATCGGCAAACGAATACTGAAGCAAGAACTAGGAAATGGGGAAATTTTAAAATGTGAAAGATTGATTAAGAGCAATGCATGGAATGTACAATATTTTTTTCTCCTAAATTGAAAACATGTCAAAAGACAACTATCCTGTTCAGGAAATTACCTCCCCTAAAATGAACATAGGTAATCAACGATTACAAAGTTCGCCTCGTTATGGCAAATGGACACAGAAACCCGATTTGGCCAAAGTGCTGATTTACCATCCCTAATGCATATATACAAAGGCTAGATGATCTTACCATGTACAGTAACTGAATTCGAACATAAACTTGAATGTAAGTCAATCATGCAGAAAATGTAGGTCAAAGTGACCTAATTTTGCTTGCATGCTGACCAGATGCATGCACATGCAAGGTTAGATGATCCTATCATGTACAGTTACTGAGATATCAACGTTAACTTGAATGAAAGTCACTCATGCGGAAAATATAGGTCAAAGTGACATTATTTTGCCTGGATGCTGACCTACCGTCAAAGATGCATGCACATGCAAGGTTAGATGATTGTACCATGTACAGTTACTTAGATCTGAACTCGGACGTAAACTGGAATGTAAGTCGATCATGCAGAAAGTATAGGTCATAGTGAACTTATTTTGCCTGGATGCTGACCTATCGCCAAAGATGCATGCACATGCAAGGTTAGATGATCCTACCATGTACAGTGACTGAGATATGAACTCGGACGTAAACTTGAATGTAAGTCACTCAAGCGGAAAATATAGGTCAAAGTGACCTAATTTTGCACGGATGCTGACCTACCCCCAAAGATGCATGCACATGCAAAGATAGATGATCGTACCATGTACAATGACTGAGATCTGAACTCGGACGTAAACTTGAATGTAAGTCACTCAAGCAGAAAATATAGGTCAAAGTGACCTAATTTTGCCTGGATGCTGAGGTACCGTCAAAGATGCATGCACATGCAATGATAGATGATCCTACCCTTTACAGTGACTGAGATCAGCTGAACTCGGACGTAAACTTGAATGTAAGTCACTCAAGCGGAAAATATAGGTCAAAGTGAACTAATTTTGCCTGGATGCTGACCTACCATCAGAGATGCATGCATATGCACAGTTAGATTATCATACTATGTATAGTAGCTGAGATATGAACTGAAATGTAAATTTGAATGAAAGCCACCCAAGCGGAAAATATAGGTCAGAGAGACCTAATTTTCTTGGAGGCTGTGAGTTAGCCCAAGATGCACCTGCATGCAAAGTTTGATGAACCTACACTGCATAGTTACTAAGATATATACCCAAATGCGGACGCGGACGCGGACACGGACGCGGACGCCGGGGGTACTCCAATAGTCCTCCTCAACTTCGTTGAGGCGAAATAAAAATAAATTTTGTACATCCAAAACCTTCTCATTTCAGTCTTCATAAATCTGGAAACATTTCACTTTAAAACGAATCCATACTATATCGCAGCAATTAATATACAGGTAGTAAATAGCATGTCTACAATGCTACTGATGGCGCACCATAGATATTGAAGATCAACCGTACAGAAAAATGGAAGAACATCTGATATAATTAAATGTTCTGACAGAAAGTTGATAGTTTTGTTGTCAAGTGATGTAACACAAAGATGTTTCCCATATAAAAGTCTTAATAATGCTATTAACTAAAGAGGCACATGCTGTGTCTAAAAGACTGCTACTAGAACATTTCTACATATTGTACTTTATCATTGTAAATAAACAGAAATCACTGACAACAGAAAATGCCTTGATACTAAAAAAACCCTACTTCATTATCACCATAAAGGGTTTTTCTTGAACATCCCTTTCCATTTTATTTGATCTGCTTCATTCAATCGTTTATTCAAGAAGTCCAATTTTTGTTGCAAGACTTCAACTTCCTGAAAAAGTACAAGATAAATAAACTATAATATAGTAACACTGATAATGTGCATACAACACGGAAATTTGTTTAGGCCTTTGAACGAAGTACACCAAGAGTCCAGTTTTTTTTTTAAATAAACTAAAACACATGGTATTTAGTTCTTGTTTGATGTTGCATGAGCCGTGTGTGGCAATCTGGGAAGATTCGGTGCGAAAGGACCAAAGATATTTGTAGTGCCAATTTCAAGATACCTTTCGACAGAATGTCTAAAATAAAATAACCATCTTTGAAGGAATTTTTAGAAGTCAAAACATCCAAGCTGTTAAGAATTTTAGAATGATAAAAAATAATAAATAATAAAATAATAAAAATAACAAGAACTGTCGCCGAATGGCAGCCAAAGATACCCCCCGCTAATTGAATCCTGAATCGATATGGTAAGTGCAAAATTAAGTTGGTGTGGACAAAATACAGGTGTGGACACAGTACAAGTATGGACACAATACAAGTATGGACACAATGATATAATCTTCAAGAAAAAACTTTTCTAAAGGGTTCCAATGAAAACACTGTCTAAATCAGACAAATATAAAATTCACCTTTTTTCAGCCTATTTGACATTTTACACATCTACATATAGTGTTCTTCCTTTGTCTAAAGTTTCATCAAAATCCTTCAAGTGGATTAAGAGGAGTTGTGCGTATGAGGTAACCCATACATGGGGAATCAACGAAAAGTCAAAGTCGGATTATCTCCCCTTCCTGGTTTCAGACAATAATTATATTCCTTCATGCACATCTCCATATAGTGTCCTTCCTTTGTGTAAAGTTTCATCAAAATCCTTCAAGTGGTTTAAGAGGAGTTACGCTTACAAGGTAACTCATATATAGGGAATTAACGAAAAGTCAAAGTTGAATTATCTCCCCTTCCTGGTTTTGGACAATAATTATATTCCTTCATGCACATCTCCATATAGTGTCCTTCCTTTGTGTAAAGTTTCATCAAAATCCTTCAAGTGGTTTAAGAGGAGTTGCGCTTACGAGAAGTGTGGACAGACGGACGGACAGACAGACAGGCAGGGTGATTCCTATATACCCCACCCCAAACTTTGTTTGCGGGTGGTATAATAAACCACTATACTTAACAATTCACAACAAAGTGACTATGACAAAAATGATCTGCCAATTCTTAAATAACCATCGAAATTACACTTCAACACGGACCTCAATGTCAGTTTGTCAATACATCGAAAAAAATACAATGCAAAAAGCTTGAGGTATTTTGACAATAATAGATACTGAGGTCGAAGAAATGGAGACAACAAGCAAAAGGGATGGAACAAGTAAACATAAGCAGACACACAAAGTCGCTGAGATTACCACGGAGATTAATTTGATAAAGTATCATTTTAATGCAATGTGTATAAGAAATTGACATAAATGGAAAAATTAAACAAAGTCGTTCAAGCGAAACTGATAGACCAAGCCACCAATTTGTCCAAAAATTGGGTACTTATCATCATGATACTTAATTTGATGCAACATCATACTAACATGTTGTGTAGTTGTTGAAACATAAAAATTGAAAAAAGTCACCCAAGCATAAAATGAAGGTCAAAGTGTCAAACCATCTGAATGACTATGCACTAGTATCAGTTCTGAATGCAAACCTTAACCAAAATCGTTCAAGCATGAAATGTAGTGCCAAACTGCCAGTAGACTCTCTGCAGCAGTATTAAAGATAAACTGTTGCATCACTTACAGTTTCTGAGAAATAGATTTGACCAGAAAAACTTGACCCGAGTCTGAAAAATGAAATGTAGGACAAAGTGTCAAACTGCCTAGTGGACTCTGAAGTACTATCAGACTAACTTTCATTGATGTAACACTTATTCTTTCCGGGAATGAAACAAAAGCACAAAACTTTACCTGAGTAATTAAAGCATGATTCATTGAAATGAAGGTCAAAGAGTCAAACTAAGTAGCAAACTATGAAGTACTATCAAAGATCTACCTACTGGACTACTATCATTGTTCTACCCTTACAGTGTCTGAGAAATGCTTGTAAACGCAAAACACGGATAACACTATATGGTCATTCCACATTTTTTGGCAGGGCATACAAACATTATGGTCATCTGGTTTTCAGAATGTGAATGTATAGAAATAAGATTTCTACCACTCCGAGTCCGAAAGGACAAGTTGTGTTTTAGTGATTTTTTCTGTTAAGATATTAAAAATTTCAACGACTCTTTAAATGCACAACATCAACATTTTATTGTACGTCACATGACTAACGCCAATGCATGGTAATTTTCTAGAGAGATCAGTTGGTCAATTCAAGTATATGATAAATATGTATCAGCATACAACCTGCTAATGTTTCATTGTAATGTTGTGTTAAAAACTTTGACCATGAAGAGACATTGTAGATTATATAATGTATATACAGACAAGGTCACACTTCCTTGTCAAACATGATATAGGATAACAAGGTGGTATCCTTGGTCCTACATATCAAAGGATATCTAAGTCACGTGCTAACTTTCTTGATAATCTGTATCACATGTATTTGCTGTCTCCATATTCCTACATATGATATCAAAGTATGATGGACATTCTGAAGTTGTTCCACTGATTCTCCCTCCATTGACAATTTACCCTTTATTATAGTTATCTAATATCGGCAGTTGACATGTTTCGTACATACGTTGTTTACATAATGGAAGTGACATCGACTGAAGCACTGGCATGGGTTAAGTGTTACTTAGCAAGATGCACTTTAAGTTAACACTAAGAAAACCTTCAACCAGTCAGGTACATGTATTTTCATGATGAGGACTGATTTTTGTGATATATTGTGTGTTACATTCATACAATCTGATATCAAATTGAACATTTGCCTTTGATAAGATACGGTATTGCTCTCAACTGATCACATCTTGCACTTGCTAAGGGACCGACCATTTAACCTGAAAGGGGGGGGTTATGGTTTTTTTCTAAAAAAAAAAATATTTTGGATCTGATTTTATGTGAAAAAAATATTTTGGCTGCCAAAATGATGATAAAAAAAAAACCATAAGCCCCCCTTCAGATTAAATGGTCGGTCCCTAATGATTTGTCCCTTTAATTTTGCTATAAAAATGTACGGTTTACTATCCAAACTTGTTAACTTTCAAACAGTGAACACTGTTTGATAGTAAACAAGTGTGGATAACTAGTCTACCGCTTACACAAACAAATGATACTGTATTTTACTGATGCCAGTTGTACTGAAACTAGATGCTCCCAGGAGCCTGTATTGCTCACCTAGCTTTCAGAATGCCACAGTTGAAGTTAAGTCTCTCAAACTTTGTTAGCTCAAACACCACCAATATCTTAAACTGTATTTAAAGTCTGATCTTGTTTTACTATATTTCTTTGTTGCCCATTTTTGACAAAAATGTACTTGCTTATGACCACCACTTTCATCACCAGTTTTGAAGTTGAGACATAATTTTGTAAATTGCAGTCAACAACAATTTTTAAAACCATATTTTTGAAGTTAATACATCAATATTTATCTGGAAACCAAATTTGAAATAGGAAAATGTTGAATTTTCCCGCCTTTTTTGTGGCCATTTTGAAATGGCAATGAACGAACAATTCTTAACATTGGTTTGAATTTGTGACATCAAAACCTATTTGGAAACAAAATTCCATTGAAATTGAACAATGTTGAATTTTCCCGCCTTTTTTGGTGGCCATTTTGAAAATGGCAGTCAACGAACAATTTTCAGTACCTGTTTTGAAGTCGCAACATCAATATCCACTTGGAAACCAAATTTCATTGAAATCGGACAATGTTGAATTTTCCCGCCTTTTTTGGCGGTCATTTTGAAAATGGTGGTCAATGAACTATTTTACACACCAGTTTACACGTTGTCATAGCATATGGCAAACATTTTAATCAATTTACACTAAACTTCATCTTCTCTAGTTATGGATATAAAAGACGACAAAATATGAAAATTTGAAAATTCCATGATAAAGGGCAACAACTCCTACAAAGATTTTTCGATTTTCTTCAAAATTTCAGGGTGGGTAGATCTTGATATGCTGAACCTTTTTGCAATTTACACTTGACCTCTATCTGTTACACTTTTTAAAATAAAAAAAAAATATAAATTAAAATTAAGAAAATTTGACGGAAAAAGGGCAATAACTCCAACACTAGATTTCGGAATTTCTTTAAAATTGCAGGGCGGGTAGATCTTAACATGCTGAATATTTTCACTCTCTATCAGATTTTTTATATCTGTAACGGTTTTCGAGTTATTTGCATAAAATGCAATTTACCCCTTTGTTCTATTTTTAGTAACAGCAGCCATGTTGCTTGGTTTTCGGACTAATCGAACACAATTTTGAAGCTGTTTACCCTGGTGATGATTCAGGTCAAGTTTGGTAACAATTGGCCCAGTGGCTTCTGAGGAGATTTTTTAAATTGATTACAAAAAGTATCAAATTTCTTAAATTTGACCAATAAAGGGCAAAAACTCCTATATGGGTAGTGAGATTTTCTTCAAAATTTCAAGGTGGGTAGATCTTGATATGCTGAACATTTTTGCAATTTAAAGTTGACCTCTATCTGTTATAGTTTTTGCGATAAAAAATAAAGAATATCAAAATTTTGAAATTTTCACGGAAAAAGGGCAATAACTCTAAAACGGGTATTCGGATTTTCTTCAAAATTGCAGGGCAAGTAGATCTTGTCATGCTGATCACTTTTAGCCATGTCAGATTTTTTATATCTGTAATGGTTTTTGAGTTATTCGCCAAAAACAGCAATTTATCCCTATGTGCTATTTTTAGTAACGGCAGCCATGTTGTTTGGTCCTCGGACTAATCGAACACAATTTTGAATCTAGATACCCTGGTGATGATTCAGACCAAGTTTGGTTCAAATTGGCATAGCGGTTTCAGAGGAGAAGATTTTTGAAAAAGTTTACGACGGACGGACGGACGGACGACGACGGACGCCAAGTGATGGCAATAGCTCACATGGCCTTGTAGGCCAGGTGAGCTAAAAAGGGGAGGTGCACATCTTCAATGTGCCAAGAACAACTTACTGTGCAAAGTTTCAAAAGTATCGGGTTAAAGGTGTCTGAGTTTCAGATGACACAAACTTGATACCCCAAAGCGTGACGGACGGACGGAGTCGAGCGACTCCTCGACCTGCGGTCACCGTTGGTGACGCAGGTAAAAATCAGATTTGTACCAAGCTGAGTCCGAAAGGATAAGTTGTGTTTTAGTGATATTTTCTGTCAATATCGACTCTTTTATAATGTACAACATCAACGTTTTATTGTACGTCACACGACTAACGCCATTACATGGTGTTTTTCTAGTTTCTAAGCAGTGCAGAGATCTGTTGGTCAATTCAAATCCGATGAATATGTTAATAATGGCCATTGAAAAGACATTGCAGATTATATACTGTTTATACAGACAAGGCCACACTTCCTTGTCAAACATTATTTAGGATAAGAAGATGGTCTCCTTGGTGGTATGTAAGGCATATCTAAGTCACGTGCTACCTTTCTTGATAACCTGTTTCACATAAATTTGCTGTCTCCTCATTCCTACATATCAAAGTATGATGGGCATTCTGAAGTTGCTCCACTGCACTCTTCCCATGACGTTTACCCTTAAAGTTATCTCATTTCTGCCGACATATTTCGTACTTACGTTGTGGAAGTAATAGATACACTCCAACATTGATTGAAACACTGGCATGGGTTAAATGTTACTTAGCAAGATGCACTATAGTATAGGCATTTATTTCAACATTGGACCAGTCAGGTACATGTATTTTCATGATGAGGACTGATTTATTGATAGTTAGTGCTTTATATCTTTACAATCTGACATCAAATAGAACATTTGCCCTTGATAAGATGCGGTTTTGATACTGAATATTGCTCTCAACTGATCACACGGGCAATTGCTTTCGTTTATACCATATTTTACTATCAATGCTATTGTACAATGGGGAAACAGGCTAGAGAAAGGGTGCACATTCTGCTATTACCAGAACCGTTCGAGGGGGAACCGTTCCAGAGCTCACAATATTTTTGTGGGATCCTCCTGCAGAATGTGGCCTATTTATACTGAAATTTTCAGTAAGTGATTCCCGTCATCACCCTAAATACGTTAGAGTATAATTTTAATCAAATTATCGGCAAACAGGGATTATTCGTGCGACAAAACTAAAAAAAAAACACACGATAAAACTTTTTTTCATTTTCAAGCTTCAGACTAAATTTCAAATCACTCCAAGAAAATCTGTGACAAAAATTTGCATAATAATTATATTATTGTACCGGAAAACAGGACGTAGTGGAGTGATGAAACTGAAAATCGGTACACGATTTTATAGGTCATCATTTCTAAATACAGGCCAAATTTAAAGCCATTCAAACTGACACAAGTTAAGAAATCAACCTTTGACGTAAAATCTGACGTATAGCAAAGAATCAATGTATAGAGAAACAGGCAGCGGATGCTAGAAGTACTTGATTCGCTTGCACAATAAAACGCATCATTTTCAAGCTTCAAGCCAAATTTCAAATCTTTCAAAATTAAAGAAGCAAAGAAATCTCAGAACAGACATACAGCTGGACAAAGTGAAAACTGTAGGGAAGCTGCATAATGAAGTGCATGTAGTCTCACATTACAGGACATGTAATCATAATGCTAAGCCTCGGACAAAATATCAAATTATCCCCACAATTTTTTTTGATGGTTAAAAATTAAAGCATATGTATCGGCAAGCATGAAGTGGTCATCTGACAAAACTTACAGGATACAAATCATACTTTCCCAGTTGCATACCACATTCTAAATTATTCCCAGTGATACAAGTGAAGAAATATATGACCAAAAATACTGAAGGACAACGTATAGGGAGGGTATCCTCATCTCGATTTGGGGTCCTTATAAAACAGTCGGTTGTTCATCGCTTTGGTTTAGCTCAATATTAAGTGGCAAACAGTGGGCAATAGAAGGTATATATATTTTACTTTATCATATACTAGTATGTTGCGAGGATAAGGAAAGAGGTCTAGCTATTTTCCATTTAAACAACATAATACACGAGTTATACTGCAAATTTGATTTCTGCATATGGCCATTTCGGCAACTTGTGTCTCTTCGGTAACATATGGAAGAGCAATAACGCTGATAAAGAACAACAATGGAACCCATGACGACTAGCCATATGAAAATCTCTAATAACATAACGAGTGACTTCACAATAGTCTTTACGCTGAAATTGACGACGTCACAATATGTTCTGTGCACAAAAACGTCAGTAAATCTGAAGTAATGGCTGTCGTTACCGTGTACACTATAGGTCCGCTCAGATCATGAAATGTCATATTAGAATCGAAATAATTCATGTTCGCCGGTGGTTTGTAGTCGATTTACATATGGGTGTCCATTATTTTCGTTTATTTCACCCCTCGCTACGCTCTGGGTAAAATATTAACGAAAATAATGACCACCCATATGTAAATCTCCAACAAACCACCGGCGCCCATGAATTATTTCTTTAATGAAAAGCCAAATCAGCTATGGACAGAGCTGGGAACGAAATAGGTATTTCTTAGGTTTAAACATTATAGCTGGGAACGAAATATGTATTTCTTAGGTTTAAACATTATAGCTGGGAACGAAAGAGGTATTTCTTAGGTTTAAACATTATAGCTGGGAACAAAAGAGGTATTTCTTAGGTTTAAACATTATATATTGCAAGTTTCAAATAAAATTTGGGCCTGCACCTTGATTGCAGATACCCCCACGGTGACTTTCAATCCATTGGCAGAGGCCTCTCGTAGAAGTTACAATCTTATTTACTAGTATTACCACTGGCTGTGTCTATGTTTCAAGGCGTTAACAAAAACTATAACGGTTGTGAGTATTCTCAAAACTTCAATCAAGTTTCCCAGTGTCTCATATGGCATTTCTGCTTGTGGCCTCCATATACTTTTATTTAATCTGCATCAAGGTTAGTGAAATGTCCGATCAAATAACTTAATATTCCGTCAGAAAATACAAGGATGACCTGCACAATATCATTTATTATTTACTGCCTAGACAAGCGATTTTGAAAGTCACACTTTGACCTTTGGTATTTTAAGTGCGACAGAGTGTCCCTGCATTGAAAGATGGTCTCTGACCTCACAAGAATTAAGTAGCTACATGACCGTAGCCATTGTCGTCACTACTTTTGTTTTAAAATTAATATGCGACTATACTAAAAGGAGAGTTTGCAGTATAGAGAAAAACAAAGACCTTACAAAATGGACAGATTATTTTGGTAGTTCTTTCTCCAATAACCTTAATTTAAGTATAAGGTCAACCAAAATAATTTTATAAACGTACCAATACTTACACTTATAATTTTGTTGTGACGCTTCTTATCTAATTCCGGTAGGTTAGCTTCTAACTTTTCAATCTGAAATATATTTGACAGAAATGCAGAAATTTCCAAAATCTAAATAATAACCAGAAATTTAAGTGGTCGAATAGATTTGAAAAATTAGTATTTATTTGATTTGAAATTGATATTCTGATTCTGTCCCTATAAGGTATTATAATTATATATATATAGGACGTCCTAAATTAATTCTATTTTTAACGTCAACCTTAGACTTCGAAAGCAAATAAGGAGGGAGGCAGAAATAAAACACAAAAAATTCCAACAAAAAAAATGCAAATTAGTTTAGCAAATCTTTATGGCACGTCTGAACCACATTAATTCCATAAATACATATTATAGCCGCAAAGTATAAATTATCGATCACATTAATGGTCATTAATGCCACAAACACATTTTTGCGACGCTAACTCACATATTTGATCGTTGACCTAAATTTATTACACGATTCCAAGTTTGATAATCTTAGGTGATACGGTCCAAAAGTTCTGCTCCGGATACAAAAGGGGACGAACGGATTGACGGAGGGAAAAGGTGATTCCTATATACTAGTACTTATTATGTGGGAGGTATAATTAGCCATGAAATTTACGGGTGTTTATCTCCATAATGCTTCCTTTTGTTATAACATAGCATAATGAGATGCATTGAAAAAAGGAGCCCAACATACAGAACTATACTTTTATTTACATTAATATGGAATAAACATCAGAAGTTACTCAAAGCACTGTTGTTAAGCCCTTCATTATGCTTTAACCACTGTTCAACCAAGGTCACAGTTACATTAAACCAGCCTGGATGACAAAAATGTACAGATTTGGAATGCATAATATTACAAAGGAAAAACATTTCACTTTCGGCCACATGTTTCCTCAACTGTTACCTATATATATTCAGCATTTAAATCCCGAAGTTGCTACAAAGTCGACGCTTACAAATTTGCACAAAAGTCAATCAAATACTGTGACTGAACGAGATGGTACTGGTTCAAGTTCATGAGCAATCAAAGTTGATGAAGGATATACGAGCGTAGAGCAGATACATTGATGGCATGTATTGAAACATAAGCACACAGAAGAAACATGGCTGACATGTAATGACATATGAGCTAACAGCTGAAGAATTTTTACATTAAAAAGACTCATTATGGAGCCAACATATAAACTAGAGGATGCCATGCCCCCACAAAAGGTTAAATCCAAGTGTGATTTCTTAGTAAAGATACTTGTATCTGAAAGACACACATGATGTCCCCATGAGCTGCGCAGACAAACTATGTATCCTCTATTAATGCATGGAATTCATGACAAAACGACAAAGTTCAACAATGTACACGGCCAGCACCCTACATCGTACGCAAGGATACGTTTGAACTTGTCTAGCTCGTCTAGAGGAAATTTGACACCTTTTTCTATATTTTGTACAACATTTTCAGGAAAGCCTAATAGCACATGTGGCGGTACGAAACTCCTACTAACTTTTTGCAATAGTTTGATTTCTATATGCGCTCTTTTTCTACACAAACACCTCTGTGCAGTTCGAAAATTGCCCAAAGATAACGTTTGCATTTTCTGTCGATATTCATCAAATAGTTGCATTTTCTATCTTTCATAAGGAGTTTCACTATAAATTGTGTTCTAGCATCCTTAGAATGAAAAATAATCACTATACAAGGTTATTTTTGAGACGGGAGATGGTCAGAAGCGTCGCATAGACAAGAAAGTACAAAATTGATACCGTTCACACTTCAATCTTTTACGGATACAATTCACACTGAGAATTTTATGTATTGGGCTTATTTAATGGGGTTGTCCTTATTATATGTATTAAAAGTATTTTTCTGACGATCTTTGAATGCATATATATATAAACAAGAAATTGTCATTTTCTTCAATTACTTAAATTTTTACACAATCAAATTCAAAATATAGAAACAATTTTTTTTAATTATTATATGTGTCCAATGAACAGAATAATTCAAATAGCGGATTTAATTTAAGAAAAATATTTTCTTTTATGTTACAAAAAGGTGTTCATTAATATTGTTTGACATATTGCATTTTTTTCCTGAATTCACAAATTTTTTGCATAAAAGTCTCGTTGAATGCCATACAATCGTTATGAAATAGTATTATATAATAGAATATACATAATTATGGTCTTTATCTAAGTGAATCTAAAGTTTCGTTTAATATTTTTGTACAATAAAATTGATGAAACTTTAAGCCATGTTCCTTGTATAAAAACTACAGCTATGTATTTTTTATCAGTGCACTATCATTGGCTCTTTGGTAGCAGATTTAAATTCAGGTTGCAACATGATATTGAACAATGACACAATCATAACTGTTGACAGGGCAAAAAAAATGTTGCATCCCTTATTTCTTGTAAACAGAAAGTATGTGGGCATACTTCAAGAAGTCGTTTAGCCAAGAAGAATCATAAGAAAGTGCAGAATGATACAACATATTTAAGGGGGGTTAAGACCTTTTCTGTTTATGTGTTTTGGGCATTTTTAGCTGGTTGTTAAATGTTTTTGCTGAAATAATTTTTTCACCATTTGGTGTTTTCTGTTCTGTTAAATTTTTACTTTGTGTTAACGGTTTAAAGGAAATGAAAAACACTGTTTGCTGTCAATCATAAAAATGTGATTCTTGTTTTGGGATTAAATTTAGTGTTAACTGTTTTTTGTTTTTTGTTTTTGTTTTTTTTAATTGATGATTGTTAGCCTGTTAATGAAACCACTCTTGCCCACAACCCCTCATTTAACAATGACATATTTAGTCTAGTTACTACAGAAAATAGTTAAAAATATTGTATCCATTATTTCTTAGAAACAAAAAAGAACTGCCCTATAATATGTGGGCAAACTTCCAAAAGCTTTAGTCAAGGGGAACACATAGATAACTAATCAAATTAAAATTCAGTGAAATCTTTTACCAAGAGCGGACCCAAATTGATGTCTCGCCCGTCCATACTTGGTTGCAAAATTAATGTGAAAACTCGAACTGACTAAATCAGAAAACTAAACATGTCGCTAGACTGTGAAAATAGGGTAACTGGCAAAAGCAATATAGCAGACTGTCATGCATCACCCAAAACCAAAATGCCAAAAATCAGTGACCTACCACTGATAGATACTAAAAACAGCAACAAGTGATGACCCTAAAAGATGTCTCGCAAGTCCCTGCTGGCCTCTAAATTGATGTGAAATCTTAGTGAATTAATCAGAAAAGTGAATATGTTCACTAGACCGTGAAATTGAGGTCAAGAACAAAAGTCACCTGCCAGACTGACATGTAATTCCCAAGACCAACCTACAAACCAAATATTATCAACCTACCACTTCTAGTTATTGAGAAATGGACTTAAGCAGAAAAACTTAACGTGGCCACTAGACCGTGAAATTGAGGTCAAGGACAAAAGTCACCTGCCAGACTGACATGTACTACCCAAGACCAACCTACATACCAAATATTATCAACCTGCCACTTCTAGTTATTGAGAAACGGACTTAAGCAGAAAAAACTTGACGTGGCCACTAGACCATGAAATTGAGATCAAGGTCACATGACGTTATGTCCGTCAGGTAGCACTCGATTAGTACTACCACTGCACCAAATATGATGTTCCTGCATCAAAGGGTTTTCAAAATATCCTGTATTGAGGCTTGTTTAGGGGGTCCCAATATCTCATATCCCAGTAAGTCTGGACGAAAATATCCCTTTGAAAATTAAAGATATCCCATTAATAGTTGAAATATCCCGTTTTTCATTGTCAAAATATCCCATATCCCAGTACTTTTTGTCTCGAATATCCCATATCCCATTAACAAAAGTGGTAAATATCCCGTATCACAATATACCCTAAACCGTCGCCGTCGTCATACTTTGCACACCTATGTCTCGCTTTCCGTGACTTTCGTGTTCACTAGACCGTAAATATGAGGTCAAGGGCCAAAGCCAAGTAGCAGGCTGTCATGTTCCATCTAAGACAAACCCACATACAAAATATTAGTGACCTTACAACCATAGATTATGGAAAACTTAACATGATCACTGGACGGTGAAATTGAGGTCACAGACAAAAACCACATAGCAGACTGCCATGTTCTACCCAAGACAAACCTATATGCCATATATCATTGACCTACCACTTATAGTTACTGAGAAACTAAACTAAGCACAAAAACTTAACATGTTCATTGGACCGTGAAACTGAGGTCACAGACAAAAGCAATACAGCAGACTGTCATGTACTACTCAAGACCAACATATATACCAAACATCATTGACCTACCACTTATAGTTACTGAGAAAATGACCTAATCACAACATCTTAACATGCTTACTAGACCGTTAAATTGAGGTGAAGGACAAAAGCCATATGACAGATTGTCATGTTCTAAACAAGACCAACCTATATACCATTTATCATTGACCTACCACTTATAATTACCGAGAAACTAAACTAAGCACAAAATTTTAACATGCTCATAGGACCGAGAAATTGAGGTCATAGACAAAAGCCATATAGCAGACGGTCATGTACTACTCAAGACCAATCTATATACCAAATATCATTGACCTACCACTTATAGTTACTAAGAAGATGACATAATCACAACATCTTAACATGCTCACTAGACCGTGAAATTGAGGTCAAGGACAAAAGCCATATGACAGACTGTCATGTACTACCCAAGACCAATATGTATACCATATATCAATGACCTACCGCTAATAGTTACTGAGAAACTAAACTAAGCACAAAAACTAAGCATGTTCATTGGACCGTAAAATTGAGGTCACACAAAAAAGCCATATAGCAGACTGTCATGTACCAATCAACACCAACCTATATACCAAATATCATTGACCTACCACTTATAGTTACTGAGAAAATGACCTAATCGCAAAAACTAAACATGAAAGTTTACGCCGCCACCGTCATACTTTGTTCGCATATGTCTCGATGTCACTCCCGGTTTTCATGGGAGTTCACACTATGAGTGCTTTAGTTCTTAATGTTATCTTTTTATTTCCTTGCATTGTAGCTGTCTCACGTCCTTGTTTTGTCTTTGTTTTTATCTGTTACCGTTTTTGCCATGTCTTTGGACTTNGATTTTTGTAGTCATCGCTTCCCTTGTTCCTTCGGTATTCTACTGCCGTTGTTTTCGCGCCTTTTGTCACTGGCGAGACAAAAAGTGAAGTACTTTGTTAAATTCTAATTACTTAGTCGGGCCTTTAAAGTCCAGAAATTGTAATGTCTTGAATAAAGTCAGTGTAAATATATAAACGAAACTCTATACTTATTTCAAACCAAAGAAACGAAAACTGCAAATGGAAATATGATCTTTCATACAAAAGAAATGGCAAAAGCTCAGCCCAATTCGTAGCCAATATACTACGCTGCTTTAGAATTACGCAAAGAATTTGTGTCAAGCTTACACACAATTGAAACCACTAGATATGTTAAGTCAAGATATGTAAAGTAAAAACGAGAAACTATATTTGGCTACAACTTTTTTCAGTAATCCTCCTCCATTATACAAATGTAATATAAATTCGAAATAACTATTAATATGAGCCATCTTATATCAACAAAACTTTCATTTTTCATACGATCTTTTGAATGTGCAGCCAGGTTCTGTCAGTGTCTAATATTTTCAAGAAAATGTCAGATGTTAAAATGGTTATCTTTACAGAAACTTTCTTTATTTACAGCTTCTGTAAAGTTCATTTTAAAATTGATGTGCTCAAAGGACATTGAATCTAATAAGAAGGTATCAACCATTCTTGTCTATGCTGGTGCATGCAACTTTGATTGTTTGGTTTCTTTTGCGAACGAAACATATGTCTTGCCTATTTACGTAACATGCGTATCATTACAAAAAGATGCATGGGTGTTCCGCGGAACACATGTGTCGCCTGCACTATATATATTAAAGAATTCCTATTTGTTATAAAAGATAATCAGAAAACTAGAGCTGTAGCCGAATGGCAACCAATTATGCCCCCGCTCATTGAACCCTGAATCAATATGGCAAGTGCAAATTTAAGCGTTTGTTGACACAATACAGGTGTTGACACAGTACAAGTATGGACACAATGATATACCTCCCCTTTTTCCAAAATATATTAAATGGAAGTTCTGAGCCCG
Organism: Modiolus philippinarum; assembly: GCA_002080025.1. Lineage (NCBI taxonomy): Eukaryota > Metazoa > Mollusca > Bivalvia > Mytilida > Modiolidae > Modiolus > Modiolus philippinarum. The sequence goes on along the minus strand of MJUU01012636.1, from coordinate 267,077 downwards.
AAAATCAATTCTATGGGTGCTAGACAATCTTCCTGTAAAGTTTCATCCAATTTGAGGCACTTTGAATTTTCTCGCCTTTTTCCAGTTTCCATAGCAACGGCAGCCATTTTGAAAATTCTGAGACCCAAAATCATTTCTATGGGTGCTACACATCCTTCTTGTAAATTTTCAGCAAATTTGAAGCACTTTGAATTTTCCCGCCTTTTTTCAGTTTCCATGGCAACCGCGGCCATTTTGAATATTCCAAAAGATATGTGTGTAAACATCTACTAATTGTAAGCTAGAATCCTTTGAAGTAGTTGGAATTTGTTTGCAAACTTTCTAAAAAACATAAATAGTTGTGTTTTCATTCGTACGTGCGGACGGACGGACGAATGGACGGACAAGGGTACAAGGGTAAAACAATATGCCCCTTGACTTTTCGTCACGGGGGCATAAAAACCAAATTAAAGAAAATAAAAATGAATGGGCACATCTACAATATATATAGAAGCATTCTGCATGTTTGGGTGAAAAGTATCAAGCGGTCAAGGAGTTGCCGATAATGGAGGTATACGCTTAAGACTCCAAAGAGCTAAAATAAAGAAGTCCAAAGATAGCTAGAAAACCTGTAAAAAATAAAAATAAATGAAAAACTAAATGCATGGTGCACATCTACAATATATACTGAAGCATTCCTGCAAGTTTCGTTCGAAAGTACCCAGCGGTTTAGGAGGAGATGCGGATAATGGAGGTATACCCTATGACGCCAATAAGCAAAAATGCATGGGTGTTCCACGGAACACATGTGTCGCCTACACTATATATATTTAAGAATTCTTGTGTTCAAAATAGAATTACAAAGTCCAAGTTGCACATCTAAATTATATACTGAAGCATGCATTCCTCCAAGTTTGATAGAAAAAACATGGTCATTTATTAGGAGTTGAGGATAATGGAGGCATATACTTAGACTCCAATAAACTAAAATGACAAAGTCCAAAAACAGCGTAAAATCTGTAAAAAACAAAAATTAAAGAAAAACAAAATGAATGCTGCTCATCTTCAATATATACTGAATCATTCCTGCTAGTTCGGTGGAAAAGTGACAAGCGGTTTAGGAAGAGTTGCGGATAATGGAGACATACCCTCAAGACTCCAGTAAGCTAAAATGGCAAAGTCCAAAAACAGCATAAAATCTGTAAAAAAACAAAATTAAAGAAAAACAAAATGCATGGTGCACATCTTCAATATATACTGAAGCATTCCTGCTAGTTTGGTGGAAAAGTGACAAGGGGTTTAGGAGGAGTTGCCGATAATGGAGATGTACCCTCAAGACTCCAGTAAGCTAAAATGACAAAGTCCAAAAAACAGCGTAAAATCTGTAAAAACAAAATTAAAGAAAAACGAAATGCATGGTGCACATCTTCAACATATACTGAAGCATTCCTGCAAGTTTGGTTGAAAAGTGCCAAGCGGTTTAGAAGGAGTTGCGGATAATGGAGACATACCCTCAATACTCCAGTAAGCTAAAATGGCAAAGTCCAAAAACAGCGTAAAATCTGTAAAAAAAAAATTAAAGAAAAACAAAATGCATGGTGCACATCTTCAACATATACTGAAGCATTCCTGCAAGTTTGGTTGAAAAGTGCCAGGCGGTTTAGGAGGAGATGCGGATAATGCTTAAATTCTTTTGAGCCCTACAGACGGACAGACGGACAGACAGACGGACGCAAGACGACGGATAGTGATCCCTATGTGTCGATCCTGCACTAGGTGCAGGCGAAACAAAAATATATTTCTCTAATTTCTAGCAAATTTAAACACCTCCTGAAAGATTGGTTATCGAAATAATAACCAACGTGTGTAAATTTGATCTCAGTTGGCGATTGGTCAATCATGTAAATGTCTCTGCAGTTTTTAGAAATAGTGCAACCGGATGTTGATGAAATTAACACCTGCAGTTTTGTCTAGCGAAATGGTTTTTGCATTTTTATAACTAAAATAGTTCAGTTTATTGATAATATTACATTTTTATCAAAAATATTGCACTCAACATCTCTTTCAATGAATGGCGCAATGATACACATAGCAACGATGATAGCAACAAAATGGCTCATATTTCAGGCTAAAGACTATGGAGATCGCTTTATACTTCAAATAAATTGAGTAGGAATTAGAGAAACAATCGCTTTCCGTTTTTTTTACGATAATTTCTCACATCTCGATAGTTAAATTTTTACATTTTAAAGTTCTCGGTAAACCTCGAACTTTAAAATGTGAAAACTTAACTCTCTCGATGTGAGAACTGGAAAAAATGTAAGAGACTATATTTAAACATTGATATCATGAACCTCAAAAGAGACTGCATTGATTTTTTCTTGGACATGACCTTTGTTTAGGTCATTTCACGGGAAAATTGAGGGACCACTTCCCTATCGAGCAAACCCAGTGACGCTCTGAATTTCCTCCGAATCGTAAACATAGTTGTAGCATAGAATATCAAAATGCCAGGATTTCTTCCACATTTACAGTTAGTTTAGGGTACACTAGCTCAGTACATCAGCACGTACAGTTAGTCATACGAAATAGCCACTCGTGATAAATATGTTGGAATGCTTCATAATAGCCAATCCCATGATAAAAGCATTTGGAAATAGCCGGCATCTCGCAATATTTCAAACTATTTCATTATATATGACTGGGTCAGTGTTTGTACAACTGGCGTATCTTATTGTCAATCAATTGTACAAATATAGGAAGTAGTGGTTATCATTAGATGAAAACGGCTACACTGTCTAATCTGACATTTTGATTTAATACGCTTCCGTCACATTTCACCACGTCTGCATAGAGCTACTGTTGTCAGGAATTGTACGATCAATGCAATCGACAGTATGCAGTCTAAGTGAGTGGTCGATTCTAAAAATATCTACATACATGTATTCCATTTATCATTTGTCTTGTTGTAAGCAGAGTTCATACCTGCCAATCTTCCCACTTCCTGGTTGAGGGGGGTGAGGGAAAACCCTCATGGAGGCTCCAAAAATCAAAAGTTGAAATTCCAAATAACAGACACTTAAAGACAGTTAAACAACCAAGGAAGAGAGAATGTAATGGTGAAACACATTAGAACGCTTTAAACAACAAAAGCATAACATAAGACCCCTATATAGCCAAGTTATATAGGGCCATGAAGAATTTGATTGCGGTTTTAAAAGCAAAAAAAAAAAAAAAGAGCTGGACAAACTTTTTTTTTCATTTAATTTACAGCACACATATTTTCAAATTTAGCACCACCACCAAAGCGATATCTCGTATCTGTACACGATTTCTCTGATAGTGAACTAAACTAATGACAAATCTGATACCATACAAAACAATCACAACAACGCATATTCGTGAGCTGCTAATGATTTGATAGACTGCTTTAACAACATTCCTGCACCCCACCGCCTTTGTGGTCATAACACCTTGCACTTTTTTACCTTTATTTCGACATACATTTTTCACAGGAACGCTCCATGTCCGAGCATAGGTCTCGCTGTGCATATCTATGTTTGTTATTATTTTGAGAAAAACCTAGTGAAACTAGAAAAACGGTGAGTAAACCTCACTAATAAATACCCCCGCACCCCCATTTGATTCAAGAAATAAAAAATAAATCAAATCAAATTTTGTTATAGGAGGTGCACATCTATAGTACTAGTATGTCATAAAGACTGTGTTAAAGTTTAATGAAAATCTATTCAGTGGTTCAGGAGGAGTAGCGGATAATAGACGGGTACCCACTTGTAATGTAATGGCCAAGTCCAAGTTTTGCTATGGGAAACCCGAAAAATCGATCATTTAAATTCTGAAATAGGAGGTGCACATCTACACTGTGCACAGGGACTTGCTCCCGGTCTAGAAAAAAAAATTGTTTACTATCAAATATGAATCTCGGAAAATGTTTTTTTCTCCGAGATTCATGTTTGATAGTAAACAATTTTTTTTTCTAGACCGGGAGCAAGTCCCTGTGGACTGTGTAAAAGTTTCATGAAAATCTATTCAGTGGTTCAGGAGGAGTAGCGGATAAGAGATGGGTACCCACTTATAATGTAATGGCTAAGTCCATGTTTTGCTATGGGAAACCCCAAAAATCAATCAAATCAAATTCTGAAATAGGAGGTAAACATCTGACCATTATGTCATAAAGACTGTGTTAAAGTCTCATGAAAATCTATTCAGTGGTTTAGGAGGAGTAGGGGATAAGAGATAGGTACCCACTTGTGATGTAATGGCTAAGTCCATGTTTTGCTATGGGAAACCCCCAAAATCAATCAAATCAAATTAAAGTTTCATGAAAATCCTTTCACTGGTTCAGGAGGAGAAGTGGATAAGAGAGACGGGTACCCTCAGGTGTAACGGACGGACGGAAAGACGGACGGAAGGACGGACGGACAAACGGATGGACGGACACCCCAGCAATAACTATATACCCCCCCCCCCACTTTTCAAGCGGGGGTATAATAAATCACATCCTGTTGATATTTCTTGACAATTCACCCGTTTTTCGTGGTGTCGGGGTTTCTATTAATGTTTTTCTCAAAATAATATCAAACAGGATATGACAACTACTCCTGTACAATATAAAATCAATATACTAAGCATCATTTATATTGTAACCAGCATGAGCCAATCCTTTGTCACTTTTCATTTAAATAGATCGAAATTGAGCTTTGATACGTGTGGTAAAACGAATGTGGTGACATGCACGTCCGACCAAGATGAATTCAATTATTATGCGACTACATGGACCGGTTTGAACTCTTAATTAAGTACAGTTTCAACGTCCGATATTCATTTAATTGACTGATAAACACGAGATAAAATTTATCAACCCCGCTTCTTTTAAGGGAAAATTTGGACGATAAATTCAATTTAACAAACAAATAAGAAGATGACACAAAAAATTTATGAAATGGTATAAGACTGGAGTTCATACATGACACAGAAATAAACTGTAAATACGGAAAGAAAAAGATCATAAAATTATAACAGGAAATGCCTACAATGACAGAAAATCAATCCACAAGGGTACTGAAAAAATACCAATCAAACGTTAACACCGATAGGAACTAGGGATAGCCGGCATTGGTACCGGAATTAGCAAAAGCTAGCAGTCGGGTTAAACCTGTTTATGGTTACCAAACCTCCACTTAGTCTATTCTCTGATTCATGTAATGTAATATAAACACCTGAAAAGGGATGACTTTTTTATATCTTTCGGGAAAAATATTCGGAAAAAAAGAAAGCTGCCCAGGCAATGTTTCAGTTAGATTGTGGATTCTGGCTGAAAGACTAAATAAGGTGCCCACGCATGATAAAGATCCACAAGATGAATGCTGTTCAAAGCTCCCACAAGGTTACAAGACTAGTGTGCAATTATTTACAATGTATTTTCCATAGGGGGTCCCCCTGTTTGGCGAGTCCAAATACGGAAAAAATACTGAAAAATAAAAAAAAAATTTCCAATTTTTTTTGCTAGAGGTAATTTTCTGACCATTATCTAGCTTCTGTCCAATTTTGACACAATTCTATGAAGATTAAATGACTCTATTCAACCTATGAAAAACTTGTGCAATTGTTGACGCCGACGACGATGCCGATGACGATGACGACAGAATTTGGATCGCTATGTCTCGCTTCCGTGACATTCGTCGCAGGCGAGACAAAAAAATAACAGATTGAAAATTTCAGCCCCTTTGACACCTTTTAGCTCGGAAACAGGAAGAGCTGCACCAAATCCGTTGACAAAATGCCAAAGCTTACATTATATCAAGAGGAATCAGAAGAAAAAAGTCCCATCAAATTCTGATGAAAATTAAAAAAATTTCTAATATTTCGAAAAAAATGCAATTTTTGTCCCTCTTTCACCCCTTGTAGCTCAGAAACGGTAGGAGCTACTCGAAATCCTTAGGCATATCTTTGAAAGCTTATATCATGAAGAATCTTAAGAAAAAAATCCCATCGCAATCCAAAGAAAAATAAAGATTTCACATATTTTGAAAAATTGCAATTTTGACCCTTTTGACCCCTTGTAGCTCAGAAGCGGTAAAAGCTACGTGAAATCTGTGGACAATTCACTAACAGCTTAAAGCAAAAGGAATCCAAAGAAAAAAAATCTCATCAAAATCCAATGAAAAATAAAGATTTCACATACTGTAAAAGCAGAAATGTTTGTGTGGGATTAAATTTCTTTTATTTCGTGGGTAAGACTTATCCACGAAATTAAATCCCAACGAATTTAATTCAAGCAGTACTAATTACTATATATTATATGAATTCCACGAAAATTTGTCCACACGAAATAGACTTGAAGATTAAATCCACGAAATTTTATCCCCACGAAAATAAATGATTATACAGTATTTAGAGAAATTGCAATTTTGGCCCCTTTGACCCCTTGTAACTCGAAAACCGTAAGAGCTACACAAAATCTGTTCACATACCACTGGAAGCTTACATCATGACGAATCAAAAGAAAAAAAATCCCATTGAAATCCAATGAAAAATAAAAATTTTATGTAATCTGCATGTTTGCAATTTTTGCGTCATTTGGCCTCTCATAACTCGGAAAGGAAACAAATTTTCAAAAATCTGGTGGCGCAAGGCTCTATTTATTTTTCATAAGGAATCCATTGCAAAAAACGGCATCAAAATCGGACTAAAAATAAAAAAATAATTTTTTTTAAATTCGCCCCTTTTGGACCCTATTTAGCTCATGAACTGTACATGCAGCGTGAAATCCGTTGCCATACAACTGATTGGAAATTACCTCAAGAGCACACTGAAAGAATCCCCATCAAAATCTGATAATTAATAAAAATTCTACAGCTAAAAAGGTGAAAACACCCAATTTTGCCCTTTTTGGCCCCTATTTTAAAAACGGGAGGGGCCATAATAACCAAAAATCAGAAAACGCACCAAAGGTGCGAAAGCCGAGTTGCAAACATTTTTTATTTTTATAAGTACATCATCGGATAGGCAAATAGTTGCATATCAGCATATAAATTCTTTTATTTCAATCAGAGATTTATAATGGAACTTTTGAGGAAGTTTGTAACTTGACTAGAAGTCAAAATATTCCAAGTTAATTACCAAAAAAAAACTTTGGGCAGGGGTTCTCCCTTAAAATCTAGTTTTTTATTTTATTACTGCTGAAATAAAAAGTGTGTATCAGAATACCTTTTTCTAATAATTTCAGTTTTCTAGTTTGGTATACATAGCAACCAAAATCTCCACTATCCATTGCAACTTATTTCAGACCACCTCTCAAAAAAATTTTGGGCAGGGGTTCCCCTTATAATCCAGATTACATACATATTGCTGAAATCAAAACATTCTAACCCCCCCCCCCCTTTTAAAAAAATGGCAGGGGTTCCCCTTATAATCTAGTTAATACATATTTCTGAAATTGTGAAGCAGAATTTTTTTTTGAAAGATTCAGCATTCTGGTTTGGTTTCCATGGCAACTAAAAGCTCCACTATCCATTACAACCCATTTCAGACCACCATCCAAAAAAAAATTTGGGCAGGGGTTCCCCTTATAATCTAGGTTATACATATTGCTGAAATCAGTTTTAAAACATTCAAAGTCCCCCTTTCAAAGTAAAGATTTAGCAGGGGTTTCCCTTATAATCTAAAATAGCGAAGAAAAATATGTAGCAGAATACTGTTTTTTCTAAGATTCAATCTTATGGTTTGGTTTCCATGGCAAATGTAAGCTCCACTTTCCATTAAAACACATTTCAGACCACCATTCAAAAACAATTTGGGCAGGGGTTCCCCTTATAATCCAGGTAATATGTATTGCTGAAATCAAAACATTCCGAGTCCCC
>MJUU01012636.1:203884-246756 GCA_002080025.1 Modiolus philippinarum | reverse complement strand
CATGAAGCAGTCAAAACTAGTATAGATTGATTGAATTTAAATTCACAAGGCATTGTTCCATGTGCTTTACCATTTTCTGTCATTCGGCATCCAAATCATACTCGTGGTTTTACAAAAAAGTCACTCTTTGTGGTTTTGAACTCCCCTCTATTAGACCTCTCTTTATGTCATCTCAGTAATAAAAATCATTCTGCATAATTTCCATCATATTTCCAATCATTTAATAAAGTTTCGTTCTGATCCGTCCAATAACGAGCTGTAAATCAGGACTCAAAAATGACCACCCATAGACATGTAAAACAAATATTTATCTGTTTGAATATTTCAAATCTGAGGACTAATCCCCGTTATTAAAATGGCTGTAACTTTTCTATTTTCAAAGATATTTTCAAACAGTAACAAGAGCTGTCGCCGAATGGCAGCCAAAGATACCCCTGCTCATTGAACCCTGAATCGATATGGTAAGTGCAAAATTAACTTGGTGTGGACACAATACAGGTGCGGACACAGTACAAGTGTGGACACAATGATATAATCTTCAAGAAAAAACTTTTCACAAGGGTTCCAATGAAAACACTCTGTCTAAATCAGACAAATATAAAATTCACCCTTTTCAGCCTATTTGACATTTTACACATCTACATATAGTGTTCATCCTTTGTCTAAAGTTTCATCAAAATCCTTCAAGTGGATTAAGAGGAGTTGTGTGTAAGAGGTAATCCATACATAGGGAATCAAGGAAAACTCAAAGTTAAATTATCTCTCCTTCCTGGTTTCTGACAATAATTATATTCCTTCATGCACATCTCCATATAGTGTTCTTACTTTGTGTAAAGTTTTCATTAAATTCTTTCAAGTGGTTTAAGAGGAGTTGCGCTTACGAGGTAACCCATACATGGGGAATCAACAAAAAGTCGAAGTTCAATTATCTCCCCTTTCTGGTTTTGAGCAATAATAATATTTCTTCATGCACATCTCCATATAGTGTCCTTCCTTTGTGTAAAGTTTCATCAAAATCCTTCCAGTGGTTTAAGAGGAGTTGCGCTTACGAGGTAACCCATAAAAAGGGAATCAACAAAAAGTCAAAGTCGGATTATCTCCCCTTCCTGGTGTCTTACAATAATTATATTCCTTCATGCACATCTCCTAATAGTGTTCTTACTTTGTGTGAAGTTTCATTAAATTCCTTCCAGTGGTTTAAGAGGAGTTGTGCTTACGAGGTAACCCATACATGGGGAATCAACGAATAGTCAAAGTCCAATTATCTCCCCTTCCTGGTTTTGGACAATAATTTTATTTCTTCATGCACATCTCCTAATAGTGTCCTTCCTTTGTGTAAAGTTTCATCAAAATCCTTCAAGTGGTTTAAGAGGAGTTGCGCTTACGAGAAGTGTGGACAGACGGACAGACAGACAGACGGACGGAGAGACAGACAGGGTGATTCCTATATACCCCCCCAAACTTTGTTTGCGGGGGGTATAAAAAACAAATGAAAGAGGATATATACATCTATATCTAAGTAGCATAAAGGTAGGTAGAATTTGTTACTGAAGGATGGAAACTGTTGGTAAAACTCATCTAGAAACAATTAAAGAAAGGATGCTATACCTTTAGATATAAGTACCTGTCAAAGAAGAAATGGGCTTTACTTCATTAAATGGAAGACCAGTCTGAAGCTCAAAGAAGAATGGAATATACAGAAGAGCCACCAGCAGATATCTTCACAACTTACAACAGGATGAGATGTCTTAAATGGCCCTTTTAAGGGCCAAACAAATTTTCAAGAAAAGAATTTATGTTGTTATGATACCAATTTTCTGGGCATGTAAACAAACAACAGACAGATAGATAGAAAAACAAACAAACAAACAAACAAACAAACAAACAAATAAACAAGAGCTGTCGCCGAATGGCAGCCAAATATACCCCCCGCTAATTGAACCCTGGATTGTTATGGTACGTGCAAATATAAGTTGGTGTGGACACATTACAGATGTGGACAAAATACAAGTGTGGACACAATACAAGTATGGACACAATGATATAATCTTCAAGAAAGAACTTTTCAAAAGGATTCCAATAAAAATACTCTGTCTAAATCAGACAAATATAAAATTCACCCTTTTTTTAGCCTATCTGACATTTTACACAAAAATCATAAGCATTAGAGAAATTTCATTACAACACTTTGACAACAACTTTTCAAGAGGATGACAATGAAAAAAGTGTGTCTCTCAAACAGTTTGACTTCACAATATCTATGCTTAAAATTTTTTCTTGGAAAAAAAAGATAATTGCAGGAGATATCAACGAAAGTCAAATTCGAATTATCTCCCCTTCCTGGTTTCAGACAATAATCATATTCCTTCATGCACATCCCCATATAGTGTCCTTCCTTTGTGTAAAGTTTCTTCAAAATCCTTCAAGTGGTTTAAGAGGAGTTGCGCTTACGAGGTAACTCATACATATGGAATCAATGAAAAGTCAAAGTCGAATTATCTCCCCTTCCTGGTTCCGGACAATAATCATATTACTTCATGCACATCTCCATATAGTGTCCTTCCTTTATGTAAAGTTTCATCAAAATCCTATATGTGGTTTAAGAGGAGTTGTGCTTACGAGGTAACCCATACATAGAGAATCAACGAAAAGTCAAAGTTGAATTATCTCCCCTTCCTGGTTTCGGACATTAATCATATTCCTTCATGCACATCTCCATATAGTGTCCTTTCTTTGTCTTAAGTTTTATCAAAATCCTTCAAGTGGTTTAAGAGGAGTTGTGCTTACGAGAAGTGTGGACAGACGGACAGACGGACGGACAGACGGACGGACAGACAGACAGACAGGGTGATTCCTATATACCCCCCCAAACTATGTTTGCGGGGGGTATAAGTTTGCGGGGGGTATAATAAATAAATATTAAATAAAGAATCAATACCAATGTGCAACCTATAACTGGATATGAAAAGGTCATCTTGCTCAAGACACATGTCTCGCACTGTATGTCTCAAACTTTTGTTAACCTTAAGTCTGCAAATAGATGTTTTCTATGTCTTGGTATAAATACAGAAAACTGAATAAAATTTATAATGATCCTAACCAATAACTGTTGGTTTCTGAATGCCACTGGGGTACATGTACATGTATGACAACAAGCCTTCAAATGGGCCAAAAATACAATATATTTGTAATTTCAACCAAATAATATTGTAAACATACCAATTCTGGGGGACTAAATGAGTAAAAATGGCAAAATCTATTGACCTGTACACAAGACAGGCTTACCTGCAAATGTTTATAACACCCATAAAAGGGGGGGTAAATTTGCCATGAAGCAGTCAAAACTAGTATAAATTGATTGAATTTAAATTCACAAGGCATTGTTCCATGTACTTTACCATTTTCTGTCATTCCACATCCAAATCATACTCGTGGTTTTACAAAAAAGTCACTCTTTGTGGTTTTGAACTCCCCTCTATTAGGAACGAGAGCACAATTATTTTCCCCTGTTTGTCTTTGTAAAAATGAACAAATGTAAAGACCAATTAAAAAAATTTTACCTGTGCAATTCTCATGACATTTGGCATACTTACAGAACAGCCTTAGTGTAAAAAAATATACAAAAACTATGAACTTTCAACGTTTCAGTTTCTTTTAAATTTCCCAGAACTGAGGGAACCCTCACTGGTAAAGATAGGTGAGTTCTGAATATAGCAAATTTCACCTTTTTGCACTTGACCTAATCACTATTTATTGCACATTGATTTAAAACTCAATACCTAATTCTAAATTTTCTATAATGTCTGTTCTTTCATTTGAACCCATAAAACATACAAAATATGTAGTATAAAGCAGTGAAAACAGACTTCAGAGAAATACACTATTTTCTTAGGAACTATATTTGTACACAACGACTATCAAAGGGACCTAATTGTGTTCTCGTATCATATGGCTTCACCCTATTGATTAAATGAATCCGCCACAGTCTGTTCATAGCAAAGGAAGATGATCGCTTCGCGACCACTTCCAACAATGTGTATTTTTTCCAAAAATGCATCAAAATCAAAATCCTTCCCACATGCACATCTTCAATATAAGTACAAATTATCTGCAAAATAAAAACTTCCTAGTATAAAAACTGTAGGAGGAGTTGCGTGGACAAACTATGTACCCTCTATTAATAATTCACCCAATAAATGAATGTGTATTCTTTCCAAAAATGCATCAAAATCTAAAATCCCTCCCATATGCACATCTTCAATATAATATAAGTACAAATTATCTGCAAAATAAAAACTTCCAGGCATAAAAACTGTAGGAGGAGTTGTGTTGACAATCTATGTACCCTCCATTACTAAATCACCAAAAAAATGACTAAGTTCAACAATGTATAATTTTTACAAAAATCAACCAAAATGAAAATCCTTACCACATGCACATCTTCAATATAGGTACAAAAGATCTGCAAAACAAAAACTTCCTAGCATAAAAACTGTAGGAAGAGTTGCGTGGACAAACTATGTACCCTCTATTACTAAATCACCAAAAAATGACTAAGTTCAACAATGTATATTTCTGACAAAAATGCACCAAAATCAAAATCCTTATCACATGCAAATCTTCAATATATGTACAAATGATCTGCATAATAAAAACTTTCTAGCATAAAAACTGTAGGAGGAGTTGCGCGGACAAACCATGTACCCCCCTCGGAAAGACGGTCGGAAGGACGGACGGACGGACGGACAGGGGTAAAACAATATGCCCGACTTATCGTCGCGGGGGCATAATTTTGACCTACTACCAGGAATGCAAGGTTAGATGATTTTGATATATACAAAAACTAAAATATAAAATCGAACGATGAAAGTCAATCATCGGAAAATGTATGTCAAGGTGGCCTAATTTTACCACCAAAGATACACTAATATATGCAAGGAATATACACAGTAACTGAGATATGAACTCTTGACATAAAACTGATTGTAAGACTTCAGGTCAAAGAGACCTAATTTTCCTTGAGGAAGATACAAAATTGATGACCCTATCCTGTATATACAATTCAGATGCAGACAGGGACACCGGGGTACTTTAATTGTTCCCCTCTGTTAGAGGAGTTGCGAGTACCCTCTGTTACAAAAGCACAAAAAAATTCTTATTCAACAATCTATATTTTTTTAGAATATACACCAAAAGAATTCCTTATCACATGCAACTGCAATTTACGTACAAAGTATTGCATTATAAAAAATTGTCAAGCACAAAATTCGTATGATAAGTTGTGCGGAAAAAACATGCACTAACCCCGCAAACTGACAGAGAGAGATATATCCTCCCACTTAGCACATTATATGAAGGTTTATATATTTTGCAAGCCGGAAACGGATGTAGTTCCCTGTATTTCTTGGGGTTAGCTCCGTTTTATAGGGTTAATTTTTTTTTCAAGGACAGGAAACAACAACTACCACCCAGAGAACGTTAACATAGTACAACAACATAAGAAATACAGAAATATAAGAAAACTGGCAGCTATTAGTATACTTTGTATTACTAGGAAAACAAAGTCGTTAGTTATATCAAGGTCAAAATGCATCTTGGAACGTTAAAACGTAACGAGACTTGGCTACTGCCTTCATACAACTGTTCTGGTGACAGAAGCTGAGTTATGTGTCGTTATTTTGCAATTAATTATGGAGAAAACGTTTTATGCATTGTCGGCAAGTATACAAAGAAAATTACAAGTCAACTGTTTGTTTTTTATATATATATATGCCGTTTCATATAGTCCTGAAAATTCATATTTTTTTCCTTGTAGACCAAAGGCAAGGACGTAAAAGTCCTTGCCACAAGGACGTAAAAGTCCTTGCCACCAAGGACGTAAAAGTCCTTGCCACAAGGAAGTAGTATAAAAAGCACGGAACAACCCTATGACGGGCATATTATCTTTTCCATACATTTACAGGTAATTGCAAAGTTTCGTTCCACGCACTACCTTTTATTTGATTTTGCATTTTGTAATGGTGTCACATCTCTGAAGACATAGTCATAATTAGTTACAGATATGATCAATAACTATGAACGTGATGACACTATCTGTGCCGTTCAAACATAGGTTGTCTTACAGGAGATGAACCAAACACGACTACAATTTAAGTTTTGCTATATGTTATAAAATGATGAGATTGAGACCACTGTCTAGTAAAATATAAAACATATCCAAGTTGTAAAATGTTCGTCTCAGCGGCAAAATGGGTATCATTGGATAACTTTTAAAAATTTATCTTATATGCAGAAAATAAATTAACAGAAACTTCGGTATTTTGTTATCTATTACCACTGGGCCGATGCCTCTGCTGGTAGACTGTTAGTCCCCTAGGTTATTTACCAGCCCAGTAGTCAGTATTTCGGTTCTGACCCAAAAGTTTTATCAAATTTTGTTTAAAACTATGGAGTATCTCCCCCATGCATAGCCTTAGCTAAATTTTGGCTTTTCTATGTAAATTGTTCCCTATCGGCAGCTTTTACACGTTTTTCGGATAGTGGACTTCCACTGATGAGACGTAAGTTGTCGAAATATGCATATGCAGAAAATAAAAAACAGCAACAGTAACTTCGGTATTTTGTTATTTATGCAGAAAAGAAAATAAGAAAAATTCACCATACAGGACTCCATTTTCCATACACTGCTACAATTAAACTCAAGATAAAAGAAACAACTGTTTTCCTCCAACAGTAATGTCGTATTGTATGCACTTATTTGGAAATAAAAATAACAGCATTCTAAGAGCAATGCAGACGATTTTGACAAGATTTACTAAAATAATACAAATGGGCTATAGCATTTCTTTATCTCTTCTTGCTACGCACTCAGAGAAAAGAAATGAAATAACAACTACTTTGACTTTCTATTAATGTAACAAAGTTTTCACATTTTTTAATACTATTGACACTGGGCGGAGGACTGACAGATAAAATCGTGACCGTATATAAAAGCTGTCCCGAAGGATTCATATCATTTTGGATATAACATCTTTAAGGCATTAAATCGGCGTCGACAACATGCAATCTATCTGCAGTTTATTGACGTAAAACTGTATCAAAATACGTAACCGTACATCGTCAACACCATCAGCTGTATTAAGAGTTTGGCAGAAAGTACTCCATTTCCGGAAAATTTCATTACTGATTCAATCTTTTCTGTCAGGTTATATGAAAATTCTTGCATTTGATTCCGTCTGGAACTGATGTGCTTTTCTTTGGGTGACAAAGAAATTACACTTCACTTAGATTAACTGCTATCTGTGACACAGTATTGATTTTAGAGTTGAACAATCAGTCAGATGCCAGCTGTTTAAAAATTTTTAAGTGCTAAAGGAAGTAGACCCGTGAAGAAACCTTGAACTTAACAACTGGCCATAGGTTAGCAACCTCATTATTTGTGTACACCCTGTAATTATTATCTGGTGTACCCTTATAGCCTTGCAAACAATGCTTTGTCCACCAGGACCATTCGTTCCTTAGAAGAACATGTCAAGTTTTCATTCACAAAATTCAATAATTAACAAAACCGGTTTCACACTTTTTGTGTGGATCTGATGTTGAAAGGAAATAAAAGACGCCCATCTCCATGCTTTGAGACAAAGTTTGAACTTTGTCTAATGATTAGATCTATACTCTAGTCAAAATAGTTCATGTGGCATTTTGATGCCGAAATATTTCTCACTCCAACAAACAGAGCAATTTCAACCATACTGGTCTACATACTACCAGTGCATTCCAATGGAAAAAGCATCACACCAATGTATCATAGATCATCCTATACCAAGGACTGGACATGTGGAATCTTGATTCTAAAAAATGTGATGCCATAAAAATTGTCATCACACAGGATGTTATTCTACAGGAAATTTCTCTCCTACTTTTTTTTTATGTTTTTTACCACTTATATTCCAGTTGAAGCTTTTATATAAAAATGTGCAAATTCTTGGTAGAAAATATGTCATAAAATTGTCATCATACAGGATGTTTTTCTACATAAAATTTCTCTTTTTTTTTTCTTTTTACAACTTCAACTAAAGGTTAACTTCTAAACTATTTACAGAAATAACAGTTTATACAAAGGTTTGTTGACAATATGTAGTACTGGAATGTAAATAACATAAAGCACTTCTTTATCAATCCTCTATGGAGCCTTGGAGTTAAGAGGTGCTTTATCTACTGCATACTTATAACTGTAAATTAGACAAGACCACTATCCTACTCATCACTCATCAAGACTGTTGTCAGAATCTAAATACACACGTACAATTTTCACACTATTTAGGTGCATGCCCTTTTCATTGATAACTGACACTCAAATGTCTTGCATGCACTATTCCACTCTCCTTCATTTGCAGGATGATTTGAAGTATTAATGAGAGAATATCAAGAGGTTTCCATGAGCCAAGCAACTGAAGGTCACAAGTGAATTGTTTATTATGAAGAAGAGGAAAATTGTATTCTTTTGTAAATCAGAAAAATGGGCTTCTATAATCTAAAAAAAAGAAACAGCATCATCGACATAATACCCAGCTGATTCAGGAAAAACTTCAAAGCTTGCATTATAATGGAATCTGATGTTTAATATCTTACATAGGATAATTATCTTCTATCAGTAAAATTTGAAGGTTTAGGCAATAAAACTGTACAACAGACAAGATTAGACACCTAGTATTATTTTCTACTTATGATGACAATTAAATTTTGACAATTAAGATAAGTTTCTAAATAGTTGATCGCATGGCATCTTCCACTACATCTGGTTAATTGCATTATTGAAACATTTTATTGCTGAATATAACACCAAATGATTTTTTATACATCCTATGTAAATCAGATATAGTGGGTCTCTTATCATATTCTCGGGACATACGTCCCTCGAATATGATAAGAGACCCACTATATCTAATACTAACAGATGTTTCTACACTAGTTTTTACAGCTGTGTTGTCGATAGCAATAAGAATGTTTGGGTTTCCTTTTCACATGTCTTCATTAGTTCCTGGGGGAGATAATTATGTCTTATTGTATTGTAATGAAATACTAGAGCATGTCGAAACTGGCATTGTCGGAAGGGCCCGCAATGGCAAAAGTAAAAATCAGATAAGTGTGGATTCAAATTCTGTTTGACACACTAATGTGTTGATACAGTAATTTGCTGGATACAGTGATTTCTTGAAGTTTTACCAAACTACATCAATTCTTAGCTTCAGAAATATCAAGTCATTTAAGGATGTAGTAAGGTGAAATTTTATAAATCTACAATTTTAAATTGATACCCTAAATGGAAAGAGCATTATTAAAGGAATTAAGCAGGCTTAAAATATTGATAGGTTATTGGCCTTGTTTTCAAGATATTTCACATTTTAAAAAATGGCGGGAAAGGCTCTCTTGAACTTTTACCTTATTATAGCATGGAAACAATATTGATTTGTTTCACATGGAAGGAAAATCTACAATCTAATTAAATCTTGCTTACTGACTTAAAATGAGCTTCTGAAGACTTTGATGACTAGAAAATTGGGTGTAATGGGGCAAAATATTTTACATAGTAATACTGGATAAAATCAGAGAAATCCGAATGGCTTTTACAAATTGCAAAAACCTCACCTTACTATATCCTTAAAGTTAAAAATCAAAGTATCAGCAAAACAGAAAGTAGTTCAGTGACAAACCTGAAAGTCACTCACACAATACAAATCATTTCCAAGCTTCAGACCTAATTTCAAACCATTTCCTAATGTAGAAGCCAAGAAATCTGTGACAAAAAAAAAATTGTTCATCATAAAAATCAAAGTATCAGCAAACGGGAAGTGGATAACTGACAAACTTGAAAATTCCTTACACAATACAACTCATCATTTTGAATCTTCAGACCAAATATCAAATTATTCCTTATTGTTGAAGCCAAGAAATCTGTGACGAAAATTACCTTGATAGTACAAAAATCAAAGTATCAGCAAACAGGAAGTGGATGCCTGACAATGTTGAAAATTGCTTACACAATACAACCCATTATTATCAAGCTTCAGACCAAATTTCAAATCATTCCCTATTGTAGAAGCCAAGAAATCTGTGATGAAAATTTCATTCATAGAGAAAAATTTCAAAGTATCGGCAAACAGGAAGTGGATAACTGACGAACTTGAAATTCTCTTACACAATACAACTCATAATTTCCAAGCTCCAGACCAAGTTTAACATCTGTGACAAAAAATTTTTTAATAGTAAAAAAAATCAAAGTATCGGCAACTAGGAAGTGGAAGTCCGACAAATTTGAAAATCGCTTACACGATACAACTCACCAATTGCAAGCTTCAGACCAAATTTCAAATCATTTCCACTTATACAAGCCAAGAAATCTTTGACGAAAAAAATTGTTGACAGACAGACGGACAAACGGACAAACAAAGTGCAAACTATAGGATATCTGCATCTCGATGCGGGCCCTAATAAAGATTTTCAAATCATTTATTTTCAGGGAGGAGGAGGTGAAATTTGTGATATTTTATAGATTGGTGGAATAATGTACAAAACTTCAAAATTGTTAGTTTTGATTTAGGTATATTGACATCTGTCTGACTTTTTGTGTTTAAATTTGCTATAGGATTGGTGTTTATATTGTCTGTTAAGATGCAATAATCTTTAAATTTTTACCATCAATTTCATGAGTCCGAAAAGATAAAATCTATTATTTTTTTTTTTTTGAAGTCGAGAGTACTTTTTTAATAAACAGATTCAATGACTATTAAATTAATAATTTCTGACATTCTTTAGTCTCTTAGATGTATTTTTAAAATCTTCAGTAAATAAATTCTTAAACTTTCAATAATATTCCGGAGTTCTGACTTTCCAAATTCTAAACTGCAACTTTAGATTCAAGATTTGGTTAGTTCTGAAACTCTCATTTGGATTTGCTATTTTGCAATAATTGTTTTCTGTATAAAAAAAAAGATCAGACATTAAGCATAATTTTACTTCAGGGGACCCCCTTCTTTTACAATGGTGAAGGGTAAGGTTAGAGAGAGGAATAAGATTGGGCTTATTTTCCTACTAAGGATATGGTTGGTTGAACTAGGATAATGTACCCTAATTATTTATAAAGTAACAACAGGCCAGTCATTCTTCCATATTTTTGATTACAAAAACAATAATGAAGTCTCAATCCTAACAATCTGAAGATCCTTATACTTTTTAAACTTCTTCAATCCATTTTCAAAAAACATACTCAGATATTTATAATTGTGCAGGAATAAAAATGATATTGTCACATCATGTGGACATCATTATTGTCTTCAATCCTGCCAGTGGGTTTGGATCACTGGTTGTCTGAGAACCCTAATCTGATCATTTATTTTGTAGGTTTGATTCACTTTGGGTGCGCATCAGTTAGTGCATGTGGGTTTTGATCATTGTTGTTTGAGAACCTTAATCTGATCAGTGATTCACTTTGGGTGCACATCAGTTAGTGTCTGTGGGTTTTGATCAATGTTGTTTGAGAACCCTTATCTGATCAGTTATTTTGTAGTTTTCCATGCATGAATCTATTTGTCTGTCAAACAATGATGGGTAAAATGATAAAATAATAGACACATGTATGAAAGAGTTATCTTTTACTTTTCTGGAGGATGTTAACACTAAGATCTGTATTAAGAAAGAAAAAGATGTTGATTTCTTTTGTGAAACTTGCATTTAAATGTTTGATTCCAAGATACTTAATGAATTGCTTAAATTGCATTTAATGTCAAAATGCTGATCTTTAATGCCTAAAAGATAACCAAATATATATATTATATAGTGTTCTTTTGGTTTGCATACATTTAATTACCCTACTAATTAAATTTTTAAACAAACAATAACGACAACAGGTTCGCATACCTTGAAGATCTTCAGTTTGTATTAAATAAAATGCATAAAATTTTAGATCTTTTTTGTGAAATTCTAACCTGCAAAAATACTAAAAAGATGTATGTATGCATACTACGTAAATAAATACATTTCGTGCATTTTTGTCAATTAAATTTTAATTAGTGTGCACTTTAATTGTTGATGACATGATTTCTTTTCATATTCTGTTAATGTTGAGGGATGTGAGACCAGAGACATGGTTTTATATGTCTCTGATGATGGACAGGAAAATGAATAATTAAGTGGATTTTTTTTCTGTAATATATCTATTTAATATTTAATCATAAATAAAACAAAATTGGCATAAAAATGCAAAAAGCTAAACGACAAAAGCAGTATCTGATGCTTCAATTTACTAAAATTATAATAAATACTTAATATACAGGAAGAAGTTAAATATTTAATACAAATTATTGTTTCATATGAATTTTTTAAAGCATAAAGTGGGTCTATAAAAAGAGTTTCACACAATACAAATAAAACCAGATTAACAGAAAATGAGCAATTTGAAAATTTTGGCTCAGTGAACCTCTAAAATCTGTAAAATCAAAATCTTAAAGTATATGTTGCATAACTTAGGCAACAGAATAACACATCCTGCAAGTGTAATTGAAAAATTGCTTACAGTTCTGAAGGACAGACCAAATTAACAAATGAACTATCATTGGCCTGGTGAACCTCTAAAATCAAAATTTTAAGTACCAGCTACACAACTAAATCAAAAGAACAACATATCCTCAAAGTGTGGTTGGAAAATGGCTACAGTTTGGAGGTAGTTGTGGATTAACAAATGGAATTAACAAATGACCTATATTGGCTCAATGAACCTCTAAAATCTGGTATTTAGTCATTTCAGTACTAGGTGCACAACTAAACTTAGTTAACAATATATCCTGAAAGTTTGGTTCAAAACAAACTTGCAGTTTCGAGGACTTTTGGATTAAAAAAAATGACAGGTGACGAAGAATGAGATGATGAAAGACAAGGGGATAGTAATCCCTATGTATCAGCTTTGCTTCAAGCCAGAGACACAATTCTACTCTGATAAGATTGATGGTAGAATAAGTTTTTTTTATATGATACAATGATAAACTATAACCCCCCCATGCCGACATCTTGGTTAGAGGTTTCATTCCAGTTAGCTCAGTGGTTTCTGATGAATAGTGTTAGCAAAATATCACCATTTACTATTTTTACAAGCTTAAATTGCCTTGCACTTTAAAAAAACATCATGTGTTTCAGATTTTGGTAATTATGTCTCCCCCCTCCTCCCCTCCTTTTGTCTTTTCCGTCTGTCCGTCCGTCAGTCCGTCCATCAGTCCATCCGTCAGTCAGTCCGTCCGTCACAAAGTTTGTGGACGCCAATTCTCCTACATCTTTCATCGGATTTTAACCAAACTTAACAGGATTGTTGACCATCATGCCTAGTTGTGCATATCGTCTCGCCGGATTGATCGGATAATTTTTACTGGAGTTATGCCCCTCTTTGACTTAGAATTTTGCGAAATTTAGTTTGTGGACGCCAATTCTCCTACATCTTTGATCCAATTTCAACCAAACTTCACAGGATTGTTGACCATCATGCCTAGTTCTGCATATCGTCTTGCCGGATTGGTCGGCTAATTTTTGCTGGAGTTATGCCCCTTTTTTACTTAGAATTTTGCGAAATTTAGTTTGTGGACGCCAATTCTCCTACATCTTTGAACCATTTCAACCAAACTTCACAGGATTGTGGACCATCATGCTTTAGTTGTGCATTTTGTCTAGCTGGAATGAATGGCCACACCCGGTGGCAACATAAACTTACTTGTGTTTTTTCACTGAAAGAACATTACGTACTGGGGGGGGGGGAGACATTAGTTTTTGTATCAAAAACACACTTCTAGTTTCAATTTCAGACTGTCATTTTAAAATCAGTAAATTCAAAATTATTAAGGTATTTGATAAATCAACTGAAAGATTTTGACTTGCCCATACCCCCTTTTTAAATGTCTATGAATTCTATCTAAGATATGTCAATTTAGATATATACTTTAGATACATGTAGAAGTAAACCTCTTTATTGATTCAATATAGCTCTATGTATTGATATAAGTAATAATACATTTTACTGGACAAAGGACACCATGAGGTCACTATTGATTTATAGTTTGCCAAGTCAAGATTATAATAGTTATAAATTGTTAAGCTTCACAGGTATGATAAAAGACAAATGCAATACACATCAACTTATATTGTGTATTTACCCAGTAGCTGATAAGTTTATTCCAAGGTCACAGGTTTTGATGTTTTTCCAAACTACAGTTATAATTAAGAATTGCTTGTAAAAATAATTGCCAACATCAGGGTATTTTATTTGCTTACAAACATGCATATGCACAGCTTTGCAATTAATCCCCCCCCCAAAAATGTATGGAAGACTTGTTTTTTCGTGTCCTACATTCTTTCCTGCTTTTTCCTTAGTATGATAAAACATTGGCGGTTCCAGAAAGGGGTAGGGGTCCAGGGGTAGGTTTTTAAAGAAATACCCCAGAAATTTTCACACCTTGCTCCGCTTGGCCAAATTTCCTTTTATTTCCAGTTGGAACCCTCCTTTTCTCTAATTGCCTGGATCCGCGCCTTAAAAACCAGTAATTTGAATCTACACCTTCCCCAAAGCAAACAAGAATATGAGTCTTACTGACACAATGCCCTGCCTCACAACTATTTTGAACAATGCTATATTTCGTGATCAGTAAAGCATGAAGTTGGTTGCATGGATATGTTTTTATTATGATTTCTGTTAAATTATACCCTCTTAACAGTTGTTTAATGAAAATAACCTACGTCCTTCACAGAAAAGAAACTTAAACCTATGAATAAACATCAAACCATACCCCTTTTTCTGTGATCAGTGAAGCATGAAGTTGGTGGCAAGGGTAAATTATTATTATGATTTTTGTTTAATCATACCCTTATTTGTATTTATATAAAGTCTCATGATAACAGCATACATCCTTCACAGAAAAAAACTTCAACCTAAGGGTAAACCTCATAATACCCCTTTTTTCCATGATCAGTGAAGCATGAAGTTGGTGGGACGGATAAATTTTTGTAATGATTTTTGTTTAATTATACTCTAATGTATATTTATANNNAGTGAAGCATGAAGTTGGTAGCATGGATAAATTTTTATTATGATTTTTGTTTAATTATACCCTAATGTGTATTTATACAAAGTTTCATGATAATAGCATACATCCTTCACAGAAAAAACTTCAACCTAAGGGTAAACCTGACTCGAGACGGACGGACAGACGGACGAACGGACACACCCTAACACTATATGCCCCCTACTATCGTAGGCGGGCATAAAAAAATAATTAAATGGTCAGTCAAGTGTAAACTGACACAGCTTGAACAGTCAAAAATATAAACTTGACAAATCAATTAAAGATTGCACATGTTTAGAATATTTAATATATCTTATGAAAACCATCTGTTATAGTTAATATGATTGTAAACTAAAGCTAATATTTAGTTTGAAGATCATGAAGATTATGTAAAATGGAACTGCATTGTATAAATACAAATAATAATTTGAAAGTTTATTTTCTTCAAAAACTAAGCTTCCTGAAACTGTTAAAATCAATTAAAATTTGAAACTTAGCAGTGTGGAGATTAAGCGGCAATTAAATGGCAATGGCAAAAAAAAAAGAAACAAACAAAACAAAAAACAAATTTGTCATTTTAATCAAATGTGGCAAAACTTCTAACATTTCATACACACAGATGAGCCATGTGAGACTCACACAAAGCTTATTCAAATCTGCGGCAAATTCCTTTGATCTTTTAAATTTTTCTAAATTTTGGCAAATCTGAAACACTAAGGCCATTTTCAAAACTTGAGTGGTCTATTAAGGCTCACTGAACATGCTGCAAAAGTGACAATAAATAACAATTTTATGGTTTGAAGGCTGAATTTAAATCATGATGCACAAAAATACAAAACAAAACAGATGACAATATATATATCAAACAATTATAAGTGGTTGAAAAATGTCATCTTGATGGACTTTAACAATGAGATAAACAATCATATCCTGCCATGAAATCAATATAAATTCTGTGTAATTCTTTACAATCATAAATCTATGTCAATGGGTAAGGCCAAACAATAATATTTTCTTGTTTGAGAGCATTAATAGTTGGGTTAAAGAGGAATTAATCTTGCTAGACATTTCTTTGCTTTTCCTTTGATTTTGGAAATAATCGTTATTTTATGGATTATCTTGTGGATTTTGAAAATTAGTCTTTAAACTGTATCTTTTTGTTGGATATTTTTGTTTACAGTGGTGAGGGAGAAATTTCATTTGATTTTTTATGGGGCTGGGAAGGATTATCTGATCCTGGGATTTTTTTCTTACTTTTAGCGATCCTGTCTTTTTTCAGTCAATGCCAGAAAATTCTGGTTATTTTCTCTCAGCCTTTTTATCTCTGGCTCTGGTATTTTTTTTTCGGAAATCCTGAGCCAGCACACCCCCACCTAAAAATCAAATGGTTTCTTCCTGAAAATTACAACACTGGTCTCCTTCCACAAAAAGATGATAGATTATACTGAGTGATGCTGAAATGACCAAATAAGGGAGTTAATTGTCTTTGATTGTATTGCATAATGCTGAAGTGACCCAGTTATGGAGTCTATTGTCTTTGATTGTATTGAATGATGCTGAAGTGGCCAAATTATGGAGTTTATTGTCCTTGATTGTATTGACTGATCAGAAGTGGTCCAATTCATGAGTTTAGTGTCATTGATTGTATTGACTGATGCTGAAGTGGCTCAATTAGTGAGTTTCGTGTCACTGATTGTATTGACTGATGCTGAAGTGGTTCAATTCATTAGTTTAGTGTCATTGATGGTATTGACTGATGCTGAAGTGGCCCAATTAGTGAGTTTAAGTGTCATTGATGGTATTGGGTGATGCTTAGTGAGTTTAGTGTCCTTGATAATATTGAGTGATGCTGAAGTGGCCCAATTTATGACTTTAGTGTCATTGAATGAACTGATTGATGCTGAAGTGGCCCTATTATGGAGTTAAGTGTGATTGATTATATTGAGTGATGCTGAGGTGGCCTAATTATTGAGTTAGAGTCATTAAAATAATTATACTGAGTGATGCTGAAGTGGCCCAATTAGTGCATTTAGTGTCATTGATGGTATTGACTGATGCTGATGTGGCCCAATTTATTTTAGTGTCATTGAATATATTGAGTGATGCTGAAATTAGCTGATAAAGGAGTTTAGTGTCATTGGTGGTATTGAATGATACTGAGGTGACCCAATTTGTTTTAGTGTCATTGAATGTATTGAGAGATGCTGAAATGACCTGAATATGGAGTTTAGTGTCAATGATTGTATTGAATGATACTGAAGTGACCCAATTTGCTTTAATGTCATTGAATGTATTGAGAGATGCCGAACTGACCCAATTAGTGAGCTTAGTGTCAATGAGTGCATTGAGTGATGCTGAAGTGACCCAATCAGTGAGTTCATGGTCAGTTATTGTATTGAGTGATGCTGAAGTGACCCTATTAGGGAGTTTATAGTCATTCATTGTATTAAGTGGTGTTGAAATGACCCAATTAGGGAATTTAGTGTCACTGATGGTATTGAGTGATGCTGAAGTGACCCAATCATGTAGTTTAGTTTCACTGATTATATTAGTGATGCTGAAGTGACCCAGTTAGGAAATTTAGTGTCATTGCGTTATTATTGAGTAATGCTGAAGTGGCCCTATTAGTGAGTTAAGCATAACTGATTATATTGGGTGATGCTGAAGTGACACAGTTAGGGAAATTGATTGCAATGAGTGATGCTGAAGTGGCCCAATAATGGAGTTAAGTGTCATTGGTTGTTTTGAGTGATGCTGAATTGAGTGACCCAAATTACTCATGTATATAGCTATGCTATAATTTCAGTAAATTGATACAAAATCAAATCCAGCTATCTTTACATCAAGGCTCAGTTGTCATGCTTCAGCCATCAGTTATCATGGATTCAGTATGTCATATGTTGACAGATAATTCATCATATAACCAAAATTATCACTTCTATAAATAAATCAAATAATTCTAGAATGTGCTAATTATTTATACTAGTATACATGTGAATATATAATTTCATTTTGAGGGTCTATGAGGATTCACTTATTGTTCAGGAAGAGGCACACTACCCCTGCGAAATGTGACCATGGTTGACCATGGTTGACCATGAACAACCACGGATAAAGCAGGAACAACCATGGTTGACCATGGTTAAAGCATGGTTGACCATGGTTCAACCATGGTTATCCATGCTTCTGACCATGGTTGACCATGGTTAACCATGCTTATAATATTGACCATGGTCACACCATCAACAACCATGGTTTCCAAAACAGTGACCATGGTTGAATCTGACTTATCCATGGTCAAGTCTGCAATGACCATGGTTAACCATGGTTTGACCTTGGGTGATTTTATGCACCTGCAAGCCTGCATAATATCTTTGACCATGCTTACATCCACAATTACACAGGCATAATAGATTAACATACTTATCAATAAAATAAATTGCTTTTCATTATATTATTATGACTTTTCACAATGCTCTGTGCTTTCACTTTGTTTATGCATATTCAATTATTCAAGTTTATAGCCCTTTTGAATTCTGCTAAAGGCTCACCATAATTTATGTCATTTCATGTCTTATGATTGTTATATTTTAATTTTAATTTTAGTCAAATAACTCCATAGTTTTTTAAAATCATGTTTTTACTCCTATCAAATTTTTTGCAATTCCAAAAATCAACCTTGGCCAATCTAGCCACATATTTGGAAACAACAAGTTTTAAATTATCTCCCTTTGTTAGAAGAGTTTCAGTGTAATTTATTGAAAAAAATTAAGATCATTTATGAAATCCTGTTAATGATAATTAAAAATAATTTAACTGAAGTGAAATCAATCATTGAGAGTAAAGAAACAATACAAATTGTGAGAATTTTGCAAAATTTAAAAATCAATGTACACCTTATCAAAAGATTTTACTGTTACACTATATATTTTAAAAATATATGTTCACTTATAAAATCAAGGTAGATGTGCCAAATGTGAAGAGGAACGGTAAGGCTAGAGAAGGTAAACAGATCCAAGTTAAATGGACATACTGTAATTATTAATTTATAACTATTGAATATAGCTCTTATAATAAGCATGGTCAACCTCTTCCACTGACTATGGTTAACCATGGTTTGATAAAAACCATGGTACACCATGGTCAACCATGGTGTCCCATTTAACGAAAATTGTTAAAACCATGGTTAACCATGGTCAACCATGGCTATATAACCATGGTTAACCATGGTTGTCCATGGTCAACCATGGTCACATTTCGCAGGGGAAATTACTGAGCAGGCGAGACACTAGATTCCGTGGAACCTTTGCGAATTTTTTGAATCCAAGGACTATTAAAAAACTCACCTTAGCCAAGTGAGCTAAAAATGATAAATGTAACTGTGGTTTCATTCCTGCAATTAGACTTGCCACAACCCTTTAAGAACAAGTATCTATTTAATTAAGAATTGAATACATTATTCTGAAGTTTCATTGGGATATGAAGCTTTTGACCGAAGCACATTTTTAATGAAACGCGTTAGTGCTTTATGTTGAAAATTTGCACCCGGTCAAGTTACTTTCATAATCCCTATGAAACTTAAAAAAATTCATTCAATTCTTATAATTACATTTTAAAACCAAATCGTAAAAAACAAATTTATTAAAAAGATATTATATAATGTACAATGGGATTCTTTTTTACTAATTCATCCGCCACATGGTCATATGATCAAATGTCTTTTAAGGGAATTGCAACTTCACATTGATGCGCCCCGCGAGCGATGTTCACCTATCAAATTGACGGAATTCAAATGAATATACATGAAATCTAATTATTTCATATTAACTAAAACTCAATCTGTATATCCCTTTGTTGTTGTTGAACGTATAAAAGAAAAGTAATCAGACATTAGATTATTTAAATTTGAAAAAAAATAAATCATAGAGAGGGAAGTGGCAAGTCTATTAATCGTGCTGTGTATTCATTATATGATAGATGGACCAATAAGATCGATTTTAATCTTTCACCCCCAATATAGGCGGTGACTCTGTCCATGTTTACCTATATAATTTATGAAAAAAATCGAAATTTTGAATCGCAATATATTCTATTCTGTGTTATAATAGTTATTATCTTCAAATTCGGATATGATGTAAATATTGATGTTCAAATGGTATATTCATTAAACATGTAAAAATATCTTAAAAAATGAATGAATCAATCAAAGTTGAAGTTACATAGAGTATATAGTAAAATGAGGACGGTTTCACTGGTAAAGTTCCCAGATGTTTGGATAAGAGAATAATGATGGTTTCTGAAAGGTCCCATCTGGAAAAGACCCCTAAAGTGCATTACAAATTTTGAATGCTTTTTAAGTTTTTTAAGAAAAGACTCGGTATTTGAAAACTCATAATTGAGGCCCATCATGAGTTTCTTGATTACCTGATTATCAGGGCATTTTTTTAATGATTATTTGATTATGAGGGGCATTTATTTAATGATTATTTGATTATTAGCTTGCATTTTTATATACTTTTTGATTACTAGGCGAAAATTTTTTTGATTACCAAGGCAAACATTTAATGATTATTTGATTCCTAGGACCCCCATGAACAATAAGGAGAAATTCAAAAGTGTTTTATAAAAATTAGAGTCTGCATCACAATCGCATTGCAAAGGGCCAAAATGAAATGTGAAATACTTCCCCTTGATGCAAGCTCACTTACTAATTATCTCATAAAAAACACAGTGAACAAGGAGCACTTTAATTTGGTGATTACTTTAAGAAACTGTATCCAGGAATCTTTGACTAAGAAAAAAATGTAAACATATAGACACACAGACAAAACTAAAACAATGAACACTCAAATCTTCAAATGGGATTCTCATTAATGTTATACATGTATATAACTCTGTTTTCTCTCCTCAAGAAATTAACCAAAGAAGATTATGATACTGAACAGCCAAAAACAGATGATCACGATTATGCTGGGCCTGAAATATCCATGAAATTAGATGATGAATATGCCAATCAGGAAATTCCAGCAAAGGATAATTTCTTGGCAGATATTGTAATGAAAGATAGTCCAAAAGAGGAAAATGAGCAACTGGAATCAAACAAAACAAGTGAAGAATCCCTAAGCTATAGTGATGACAGTGAGATCCAACCTGAGCAAAATATTACAACCGGAAACCTTGAAATAGATGTTAATATCAATGAAAATGATGATTATTGTACCAGTAACAATAATGAACAGGAGCCTCAGGCTGATGGAAACGATGCTTGCGTAAATGATCCTAGCAATCATGAAAACGAGTGTACAAATGAAAGTCTTGATAGAGATATTATCCAAAGAAAACAAAAAGGTACGATATAGTACAATGCTGCTTATTTTATCTAATTATCAAACAGGCACTTGTTCTTTTTGAATGATAAAAAACATTGTTTTAAGAAAATCAAAACATGTTTCAAAAGAATTCAACATTGATTTTATTTGGAAAATTGAAATATAAATTTTCGTAATTTTTGTTGAAACTAAGGAGTATCTCCCTCATGCTAAGCTGAGACTGTCCTTAGCTGAATTTGGCTTACCATTAAGATCATATAGGTCATTTATTCTCTACTTCTCTATCAGTTTTTGAACACAATGGTCTTCTAAATGTTTAGTTTTTATCTGCACTGAAGAGACAATTACATGTTATTTGTTGATATGCAGAAGTCAAATTTATAGGAAGTTCGGTATTAAGTTATTATTGAACATTTTTGTCTCTTGAAGCAAAAAACAATATGGCTATCAAGCCATATCAAGCTATTCAATCTTTTTATTTTTAATGTTATTAAAATTGATTCATATACATGTACGCTGTAATAATTTAATCTTTTTGCTCAAAATATATGTTATGTACATGGTCCTTTTGGTTATAATTAACCTGTTTTTCATTTTTAGAAATTCGGACAATGACATAGTATGTACTTTTATTTTTTCATTTGATTTAAAAGAATATTCATTTCTTTCGATTCTCTTGAAGTATATATTTTAAATTGGAAATATGCATGGAATTTAGAAAATTACTCCTTAATAAATGTCGTTTAAAAGATTTTATTGGTAATTTGTATGAATTTCCTTTGATCTACAGAGACTGATATTCTCAGTATCACCAAACTGGACACTATCACGAAAATATCAGGTCACTGTGAAGGCGTCACATGCCGGTTAATATGCTGACGTCATGTTTTGTACTATTTGTCGTGTTCATACGCTTAATACGTTGAACGTAGAATGCATATAAACTAATGCAATAAACAATAGATTAACTGTGCTAAAATAAAAATTTAAGCTTATTTCAATTTTTTATAGAGTTTTATTTACCATTTTGTGAATTACCGATAAAAGTAATATAGGACATATTGTTTTTGATACGGACTTTATCACGGCGTAACGCATCAAGCTCGCCCTAACGGGCTCACTTGATACTGGCCGTGATAAAGTCCATATCAAAAACAAAATGTCCTATATTCCATATCTATCTCTAATCCATGCAAGCTACAATGAAGACATCTCTAAAACACAGTGTAAAATGTCCCAATGACATAAGTACATTGTATTAAAAATACATTTCCTTAGCATTAAACGCTCTAAATAAAAATTTATATCTTCAGTAAAATAAACAACAAATCAAAAATATAAGTAGATATGATATTGAAGCTAACAAATTACCAAAGTCTATTCATTTAGTTATATGCATGAAAGACAATCCCTACAAAACAACGAATGTATGAAACAAATTTGAAAATACATTGAAAGTAGAGGGAAATAATTATAAAATGTATACATTTGAACGATATCGGTTTTCTCAGTCCAGATTAATTAGGGCCCCAAATCCAGATGCAGGTGCCCTATAGTTTTCACTTTGTACGTCTGTGCGTCAACAATTTTTTCACGTCAGATTTCTTGGCTTGTTTATGTGGGAATGATTTGATATTTAGTCTGACGCTTGAAAATGATGAGTTGTATTGTGTAAGCAATTTTCAAGTTTGTCGAACATCAACTTCCTGTTTGCCGGTACTTTGATTTCTTTTCTATGAACCAAATTTTCGTCATAAGATTTTTTACTTTTATCAGCTTAAATGATTTGATATTAAGTCTGAAGCTAAGAAATGATATGGTTAGGTAAAACTTCGAGAAATCACTGTATCCAGCAAATTACTGTATCAACACATATGTGTGTCAAACAGAATTTGAATCCACACTTACCCCCATTTTCCTTTTGCCCCTAGTTTCAGGATCGAAATTGCGGGCCCTTGCAGCGCAACTTTCGACATGCTCTAGTTGATTGTGGTAATTAGCAAAACGAGGGAATGATTGTATTTTTTTAAACTGCAAAATGGTCTCATACTTCTGATATATAAAGCTTGCATGTCCTGCTTGATGTTGAAACGGCAACCCGAATAACAATATTCTTCTATTTCTTTATTAATTAAAGTTGAAGACCTGACACCGAGGATTGGTTAGGTACTATCAAAACGTGAAAAAAATCGCTTCTAAAAAAATATATTCTCTTTAAGTATGTGCATTTGTATAATCGATCTCCAGTGAATGTCACAATTGAAAAGTCACCATGCCAAATGATTTCAAACACCTGAGCATCATGAGGACATACTGAAATGTTATTTGTACAATGAATAAAGGGAAATGATACTGGAGCACATTCCTACAACACATTTGCAGCATGGGATCTTCTTATCCAGATAAAAATAAACTGAGAAAGTGAATGTGTATATCAGTGTTTTGTTTTAACCCTGATATAATACATTTGCCACAACATTGTTCCAGTCCTTTTCTGATAATTTAAAGGTCTGTTAACAGGAAATTCATAGGCAGCTTTGCAACAAATAATAAATTTACCTCAGAATAACTCTGCCAAGTAGTTCTCATTACAAAATATAAATGAGACCTTGCATGAGGTGAGTATGTTGTAAGATACATGTTTTTGTACGAATATACATGAAATACAATGGTCTTGTGTGATGTACAAAAATTAAAAATCATAGTGTATGACGTACAAAAATCCTTCAAAACCCGCATAACATAAGGCTATTTACTGTTTCTTTATCTTAATTCTTAATATTTATATATTTACATATTTCTTTTGATCAGGAAGCAATGTTAAAGTTCACATTGACAATTTAGTGGAACCAGAAGAAAAAGTTAATATTAGAAGTATCAATGACGAACATGTAAAAGAATTAGCAGATGCAATGCTACATTCGTATGATCAATACACAACATTAGTCGGAATAATACCAGAAGGATGTGAGGTTGAAAATTTTCATTTGCCAGGGGATATAAAAATCCAGGTTCTCGGGGGGAAATCACACCAGAGCAGCCTTAAAGCTTCTACAAAGAAGTGATGTAATATCTGAAGATTACAAATATGTCAGGATGGATTTATATGAAAACCTATGTGACACACAGTGCCTTCTTCTAGCTTACAGGCACAATGATATTCATGAAAAGGCAAAACCAATGAGCTTTCAGGAAAAAGTTTCATTTTTCCATAAGCTATGGATTAGGAAGAGAAGTGCTATGAAGGAGAAACCTTTAAAGACCATATCATCAGCATGGAGGTCAGACATAGCCATTTATACTAACAAGACAGTAAGTTTTAATTTCCTACGTAGACTGGTGATTCTAACATCCAAGTCTTGGTTTCCTAAATAATAATCACTGCTTAATCTGGTCATGCTATTTATCTCTAAAATTTCCAAGAATGAATTTACCCCTAAAGTCAAAGGAACAATTTGAAATAAAACAAGAATTCTGAAAATTTGATGATAAACTAGGGTAACATTTATCAGATCAAACCTAACTTACATAAAAAGATTTGAGCACATGTTAATAAATACAATATGTAAAGTATAAATTTATATATGAAGTTTTAAATATATATCACACAAACAATTTCTTTTTGCAGAAAGAAAATTTAAAGAATATGTTCAAAACCCACTTGACTTTGGCAGCATGTGAAGGTAGTATATGGAATGAATTAGAAGCTGTATTCAAAGCATTCAATAATCGAAAGATAAAGGGACAGAAATCCAAGGATGAACTAACACAATACCCCTTCTTTTATTTCTTTCGTGTCAAAAAGGAATGCAAACAAAAATCATTACTGAGGAAATTGTCAAACGGGGAAATATCATTGGAGGAATTCAGAGCTACGTGTATGTGTGTTCAGTAAGTATTATCTAAACTCAAATGACTTTATTATAATACTTTAAAATACATGCATTGTCAGTGATGAATAGCTATAGGCTAATGACTCTGTTGATTTTTGTTTTTTATCACTGATTTCAGCAATGATGCATATATACCATTGGGTCAGTTTTAGTGGCTTAGGAAGCCGAAATATTATTCGGTTGAAAGTTCAAATCTGAAGATGAACAGTAGGATTTAAAATATAAATATGTGCAACATTTGAAGGAACACTCCATTTATTATTATTATTTTTTTTTAAAGAAAGGATTATTCAAAGTTTTGGAAATCTGTTTTCGCAATCTTAAATGGATACAATCATCTTGAGAACTACAAACACTTTGAACAAGACATCGGAATGATGGTGGCCATCTCTCTGGGCCCTTTGTAATAAAAGCAAATTTAAATGATTATTGAGACAATTTATACAGTTGTGGACACTGAATGACAATACAAAACTTGAGGCAAAATATCAAATTTGTCATTTTCAGCAAATTAGTGACCAAGGGTTACCACCTTTGGAATACAATACATTGACTTATGCACATACCAAATACTAAAAGCTGATCTAAAAAAAACAAATTTATGCCTGTACAAGACTTTGTCATCAGTAAAACAAACTTTTGACCTGGATAACAAAGTTAAAGGTCAAAGGTCAGCAATCATTATTCATTGCACATTATCGTTAAGTGAACTATCTAAAAGCCTATTTCATATAACCCCAACACGACTTGTCATTATTAAAGCAATAGTCTGACCTTGAATCGGTATCATTTATTTTATATTATCTTCAAATTATTTTAATACTTAACTGATAAATAACACAATAACAGATGCTATTTACTTCAATCTAACCACAGTGAACATCTATAATTTCTTAAAATTTTGGAATTATGCACACTTGGCATAAATATTAATATATCTTTCTAGATCAACAGATAGCAAAGTTATTGAGCATGAAACTAAAGACAAAGGATCTAAAGAGAAAAGATCTGAAGACAATATAATGTAAGTGTATTATTGTTTGTTTACTGGTTTAGTTCTTTACTGTGGTCACGTTTGCATTTCTCAGATTGTTCGTACTAACCTTGGCTTTTCTGCATCAACCAAAACATATATTTTAACTTTATCAGTTATTTGTGTTTGCTTTTTCCAACTGAGAGTGTTTACTGATTCTGAAGGGAGATATTTACAATTACAAAAGTAACACATTTTTTTTATGGTTGCTATAGTCCAGTATAATTATAAAAAAAAACCTGCATAAAGGATGTCAATAAATAGCTCAT
Organism: Modiolus philippinarum; assembly: GCA_002080025.1. Taxonomy (NCBI): domain Eukaryota; kingdom Metazoa; phylum Mollusca; class Bivalvia; order Mytilida; family Modiolidae; genus Modiolus; species Modiolus philippinarum. The sequence goes on along the minus strand of MJUU01012636.1, from coordinate 220,134 downwards.
TTGTTTTTTTGTTTGTTATTTGCAACTCCTTCAAAACCGTCAGATTCCAACACACCTTTCAGGATATCTTGTTTTCCTTTTATTGATCTGGTTGTGCATGCTATACTGTAAATGTTTATTTTACTGATTTTGGAGGTTTCTTCATCTAATGATCTGAAACTAGTTTCAAATAAATATTTGGGATGCAAAATTCTTTCATTTCTCCCCATGATCAAGTTGTGCACCTTACATTTGTAATTTTTATTTAACATGTAAGAGGCACTAGACTATGTATGAAACCCCTTTAAAGGTTTTGTTTATTTCACACTCAATCAGATATTTTCTCAATTCAACAGAATATCCTCAGAGTAAATTACTGATTATCTTGTTTCTATCTTTAAAAATTGCAGTCAAAGAAAGAAAACTAAACCCAATATAAAAGCAAGTGATGCAAGTGTACCGAGTAACAATAATGATTATCGAGATGCATTAAGACATATAGAACTGCTAAAAAAGAAACTGAATGAAGAAGAGGCCAACAGGAATTCATTAGAAAATGAAGTAAAAACCTTGAAGGCAGAAAATAAAGAATTCAAAGAGTGGAAAGAGGTAATTATTAGACTAAGCATTTCCTGTTTTTCATTTTTAAGGTGGTTGGCCTGCTTTTTGGGGAGATCAGGCTCCAAAAAAAATGCACTTCAGCTTTTGTTATCATGATACATTACAAACTGCCATTTTCTATGGCTATATAAGTGATCAAAACCAGAATATACCAACCATTTACTTACGTTTTGGTTAAATAAATTCCTAGGGGAGCGTATAAATTGAGCGACAGTATCATGTTAGCGACTATTGTTTCGACACTTTTTGAGTAATTCCGTATATAATTTCAGCGACGTCTTTTTTACATATCATATGTAAATTCAGAGACATCCAGTTCTAAATAGATTATACAAAACATACCTATACTTTGAATGGAAACATCGGCAAAGGAATACCGAAGCAAGAACGGGGAAAGGGGTAATTCTAAAATCATAAATCATGGCAATTCACATCCAACACAAATTGAGAGAGTATGACAAAGACAAAACAAATAAACAAAAATGAACAAGAACACCACATAACTTAAGCACTAGCTGTGTGAACCCCTACAAAAACTGTGGTATCATCAGGTGCTTATCATCATGGATATTAATTCATAGAAGATGCACATCACACTTCAGAAAAAAAGTCAACGGGGCATTAATAGTTAGATGTAGTATTTTTCTCGAAGACTCAAGTTCAAAACGAATGACGTGACAAATATGAAAAAGAAAGGAAATGGGATAAATGTCAAGGAGACGACATCACATCTCCAAATTAAAAAGACCCTAAAAAGTATCTAGGAGTCACCGTTTGGCAGTCTTCAACACAGCGAGGAATCTACCCTAGATAGCAAGCTCTAAATGGCCCCAAAAAGTGAAAAAAGGTGAAGAAATCAATGCAAACAAACCACATCCAATAACCCAAATTTAACCTTTTCTTTTCATTCTTAATGATACTCTAAAGATTTAAACCAATAGATATGGATAAAGACACATAAATAAAATTTATTTAATTAAATGTACGAGTACAAATCTTTAAAGGGCTCCTGGCGAGTTCTCTATTGTATAACTTATAGCATGCAAGGCTAAAACTCCAATTAATTCAGAATGATTGATTGTTTACATAGAGACAGTGCGGACATATGGCATAAAGATAGTATGTGTCATGTGGCTGTGAATTAATTTCTGTGGCTGCCGAATCAATCCTTTAAAAACAACTAATTGACAGTTGCTTAATGTACAATGATGTTTATTTCAGTGTATATCTGTTTCCGATCGCAGTCCTAGTCTATTCATGCAATGAACTTGCTGTTTTTCTATTTAATGTACAAACTATTAGCATGCGCATAATTTTATGAACTTTTCTTTAAAGAGCGGGAAATTTGGACTTGTCAGGTACAATAAATGCCAATCAGTTCAAAAAGTTCTATATACCAGATAGGGTTTTTAAAATTTTACTTTCTCGATCATTCAAGAAGAAGAAATCCTTGCTGTATCGTTACTAAAAACGCCACTTTGATGAGGTGAATGATGTTTATTGATTATAATGATAATAGCCAGGAAAGAATAACAGACAGAGTTTTGAATGTTTTGAGGACACATAAATTTGGAAGTGTGTTGATTCAACAATGACAAAATGCAATCATGTATGCATATTTGAAAGCAACCTTGCTATTAGCGCTTTTAGCATATTGATTTTGGTAACTTAGAATTTTGGAGAATACCACTTCCTCGATCAATGGAGTTAGAATGGAGATAAAGCACCGTCTTGTATGTCACACTAAAATTAAACGCCATTTGTAACAATTAACATTAAGTCAGTCAATTTACATCAAATAGTATATGAGCATTAGGAAAAGTTGTAGTTTCTAATTGTTCTCACCTTTACACTAGATTTTAGATCACAATATCCATGATAGAAGTTAGCTACAAAATATTTATTGCCGGCAAAGCCAACCACCTTTCATCGCAAACTGCACTTTGATTTGATAGAAAAAAGTACTGAATTTTTTTTTATATTAAATTAAATTGTTTGTATTTTATCATGTTACGTTGTTACTGCTTGCTGAATGATTTCTTTTTTATCAATAGACAGACGATAAACAAATACTTAACTCAAAAAAGAACAGGCAAATCTAGAAAGAAAGATATCACTTCAACAAGAAATGCTGATTTCAAATACAGTAGGTCTATACTTATATTCTACATTTCAACACATACATTTTGACATTTCAACGAAATTTTCAATTTTCTCTGCATGTCTTTATGGAAGATAATTGTTTGGTTTACAAATTCTGAAATGCTTAATAATTCTGAGGTCGTATAATGGTATGGTGTTGGTGTCTGTGTCGGCGTCGTCTGCCTCGGCATCTGTGGACAGCATAACTTTGGTTCTAGTGGACCGATCATTATCAAATTTCAGTATTATGTTTCTTGGCAAGCATAAACTGAAATTTTAATTTTTAGTTTTTGGCCCCATCGGTTTTAAAAAAATCCAAGTCCAAAGACATGGCAAAAACGACAACAGAGAAAAACAAACACAAAACAAGGACATGAGAAAGCTACAAAGCACGGAAATAAAAAGACGACATTAAGAACTAAGGCACTCATAGTGCGAACTCCCATGAAACCGGGAGTGACACCAAGTGCTCCGGAAGGGGAAGCATGTCCTGCTCCGCTATCAGCACCCTGTGAGTCAATCCAGGGTTGAGTCAAATCCGGGTTAGTCAAATCCGTGAAGACTTGAAATCTAGTTGAAAATGTCCGTTTTCATTCGGGACACAGACACTCCATATCTGTCAATGATGTCATGGTGACGGCCATAGAATTTATGAAGGGAAGAAATTAACAAAGGCTGAACAAATCCCTAACTAAGCAGCTTATGGAACAGTGTTTTTGCTGTATGCAAAAATAACTTGAATTTGAAAGATATTTCGCTTTTGCTATTTTTTCTTGATGATTTAAAGGTTGCAGAGGAAAAACTAAAGAAGGAATTGGAAGTGATGAAATGTCGCGTTGAAGTCGCAGAGGGTGCAGCTTCTAGAGCCCGAACAGCAATTGCAGATTTGAAAAGTAAAAAGGTTTGTGATGTCATATGATAATTTAATTATTTTAACTTAACAATCATATATTATAAGTTATCATGCATTGAACCAACTAACATGATTATTTAGATAGTGTCGAAAACGGTTGAAAGGTGCGGCTGACGCCTTACCGTTCAACAATTTTCGACACTATCTAAATAATCATGTTAGTTGGTTCAATGCATGATAACATTTTTGTGCGGTTATGCTAACCACAGTTTGCATTATTAATTACAAAATGACCTACATTTAACTACACGATTCTTAAAATAAACACTATACCAACGAACAATACACAACTGAGTGATTTATTGATTTTTCAAGTTGTATAAAGATTGTACCAGCAAAAAAACGTTTTCGAAATACACTGAGCGGAAACCTTTGAAAATGAACGCAGACAAAACATTTCATATAATTTACATGTTATTCCAAATATAGTTGTTTTTCGTATTTTAATTTACAGGCTGAAATAACTGTTACATTACGTAGAAGTAAATATGTTTATTTATCTATGCTTACTGCATGTTTGTTAATGTGAAACACTACATTATCACGATTATTGATTTTCTTGTTGTGTATGGCGGACATGGTTATTTAGCAGGTGGTTAATCAGCCAATAGAATCCAAGTTTACATCCGCATAACCGCACAATAAGATTTATCATCATTTGTCCATGTGCATGCATTTTCAACTTTCCTGGCTATAGCATGAGTGAGCTTCTGCCATCATCTAGCATCCTTCATCCATCCTCAATCTGTCATTAACATTTCAAAGTTTCATTCAGAGCTTTTCTTCTCTGAAGCACTTTGGTCCATTGGAACCAAACTTGGCCACAGTAGTCTTTCGGTGGCCCCCTTCAAAGGTTTGTGTTCTTAATGTTCTTATTTATCTATGATAACCACCAGTAGGAATATAGTTTTAAAATGTAAACCAGTGAGCAAATTAAGTTACAGAAGTACTTATGTGGTCCCCTTGTAAGTGTGTGGGTTTTTTGTTCGTACCACATAATCCACGATTGCCACTGGCAGGGAGCAAAGCTTAACATAGGGCCCTATGAGAATTACATTCAAAGACCTTCTTGTCTGAAATCACTCAGCCAATTTGAACCACACTAGGTCACAATAGTCCTTGGTTGGCCCCCTTCAAAGTTTGAGATTTGCATGTTTCTACCTCATCCAAGATGACCACCAGTTGAGAGGATAGTTTGAATATTCTTGGAAACCACAGCACCAATGGTTACAACAATTATGGAAGGCATACTTTAATTGCATGGAAAATGTTCATGATAAAAGGAGATGACAGGAATCATCAACAATAGCTAAAAATTGCCATTACATGCTACAATCTGCCTTGTCTAAGGTGGAAACCAATGGCAAGAAGACATAAACTGATTGCAATGGAGATAATCAGAGTGTGATGCTCCTTGAGACCCATTTTTGGCATTATCAAGGATTTTGTAATAGTTTTGGGGGAAAGTAAAGTGAAAATTTAAGACAACTTTGAAAAATTGGACACTCCTATAGGGTTTTTATTTCTCTTAAATTGTGCTATTTGCATGGATTGTTCTACTAATAATTACTAAAATTAATGAAATTGTGCTATCACTAAGGCGTTATTATCATTTGGCCTTTATCAAGATGTTGTTTCTAGGTAGAATTCCAAAAAATAAATCGCTTTGATAGTTTCAGGAAATTTAACTAAATTGGAACCAATAATTTTTAAATCACAAATTCATGATTGTCTTTGAGAGTATCAGGAAATACAAAGTGTTCATCCAATATTGATCCATATCGTTTTAGTTTTAGTTTTCAGAATTATGTCTCATATGATGAAATGGCTAAAAAATTTATTGTTTGCAACCTTTTAAAAAAATAGTAGTCTAGGACAAAATAAACGTTCTTCCAAAAGTCGTTCCAGATATTAGAATGGCGGGTCAAAGAGGTCAAACGGGGTAAAAATGGCACCCCGCTGTATGAGGGCAAAGGGAATAACTTCTTCAATCAACACATGAAAGATGTTTATGATTGGAAAAAAGCCGAACATGTCATAAATCAACATTTTATCCCAGGCGAGTCATTTCCAACCAATTTATTTTAGGTCAAGAAAATAAATATGAGAATTCTTAGATTACGCTCAACTGACCTCAGGTACCAGTTTCCAGTAGATTTGAGTCAAGATGTCGACAATTACCCAAAAATTTGAAAGTGGAATATCGTCTATTTCAGGAAGTTTATCTAAGTTGAAACAAGAATAAAATTTTGTAATCTTCTTGCTAAATTTTTTTGATACATTGTTGATATATTGACCTTAAGAGAAAATTAAGCAAAATCCATTGATACTGAAAACATAGGTCAACGTGACAAAATTATTGTATGGTTTGGTATTTCTAAAAATGTAACTATTTATAAATAATCTTCTGTCAATGGCATTAAAGTGCCGATATATGGTGGAAACACTAAACAATGGTCCAAAAACAATCTCAGTCAAACAAATGGGAAGTATTATTTTTTCACATAAATGTGGGATACAATAATGAAGTCAGACTGAATATTATGTCAAAGTTTATTTTATTTATATTGAATATGATTTGAGCAGAAAGTTATTGAAGTTCATTTAAAGTTTAGCATTTGGGTTAAACAAATGTTGATGACGACGCTGAAAATGACAGAATTTATGATCGCTGTCTTGCCTTCAGGATATGTACAGGATACTTTCAATGAACTGAAGATTTTACACGTGAAATGGCTGATTTGTACTAATATAAATATTTTTTTTACCTTTTGCAAATTTATAATCTGATACTTATTCCTCAGAGCAACAGTGTTTTACCAACAGACTAAGCCCTTTAACTAACACTAAGACAAGCTGCAGGCAAAGCTCATTGTTGAAGGCTTCATGGTGATTAATGATGAAGACCATCAATAAACAGTTGTTCCATATTGCTTGGTTTTACCATGTATTTGTTGAGACTTAATCCAGTGTGCATTTATTGCATATCCTTTCATGGTTTGTGGGTAAATTGTAGCTTGTATCATATTAAAACTTTTCAGTCAAAGAAGGCGTTTACAATTCTTTTCTTTATTTCAATTTGAAAACCAATGGAAAATGAAAACAGGGTTTTTACAATATTTTACATGCATAAAGAGCATCAACAAAAGCATTGCTCCATTAAGTATTTGTAAGGATTCTGTCCCAGGTTCATTTACCCTATATCCCTTTATTTTTTTGTCCCCCCGCAACGCGAGGGAGGGACATGGTAATGGTTTGCGTCAGTGTGTCCATGTCACGTTTTTTGTGGGTGCACCTCCTCAGAAACCGCTGGTCAGAATTCATTCAAATTTTACAGGATTGTTAGTCACAATTAGTTCTAGATTATATCACATCGCCATTTTGATTCGTCAAATGTTGTGGGAGTTATTGGACTTTGATTATTTCCACATTGCTATACAATGGCAAATCCTGTGGATGAGAGTCCTCAGAAACCGCTGGTCAGAATTCATTCAAATTTTACAGGATTATTAGTCACCATTAGTATTAGATTATATCGCATCGCCATTTTGATTCGTCATATTTTGTGGGAGTTATGGGACTTAAATTATTTCAAAATTGTTATACAATGGCAAATCTTGTGGACGCAACTCCTCAAAACCGCTGATCAGAATTCATTCTAATTTTACAGGATTGTTAGTCATCATATGTACAAGATCATATTGCATCGCCATTTTGAATCGTCAAATTTGACAGGATTTCGACTTAATGCATGCCATAGCTTAGGAACACTTTGTGGGCGCAACCACTGAACGGATTTTGCTAAAATTTTGTTTGAAGATTTGCCATCATATGTACTTGATCACATTATGCTGCCATTTTGATTGGACAAGTTTTACAGGAGTTATGGGACTTTATTGACTTAATAATGCTACAACATAGGAAGACTTTGTGGACACGTCTCCTCAAAATTCAATTAAGGGATAATGCTGAAATTTTGCTTGGCTGTTTGCCATCTTATGCAGTTGATCATCTCCTGCTGGCATTTTGATTCGCAAAATGGGACTTTATCGACTTTACTGCAGCGGCGGGACATGGCTACGCGTAACAATCTTGTTCATCATGAATTTACCAGATAATGGAATAAAGGGCTACGCCGAGCGCAGCATGATACGACCGCAGCATGTGGAAACACTGAAATTTGAACAAGTGTAATTCAAAATGAATGAGGATACTGTAAAGAGCTTGACCCAGTAATTAAATGGACACAATAAAGAGCTTGACTCAGTAATTAGCTGCACACAAACTAAGGAAAAATTTAAATTAGTCATTATAATTCCTTATATATATCAGAAATGGTAAGAGACATGTCAAATTGGTCTGCATACTACTTTAACTATACAAGAAAAGGAATCCCAAGAAAGGAACCCCATTAAAATCCAATAAAAAAAATAAAAGATTTTACGTATTTTGAAAATTGGAATTTCAGCCCCTTTGATCCCTTACAGCTAAGAAACGGTAAGAGCTATACAAAATCTTTTGACATATACTACCAAAACCTTACAACAAGAGGACTTCAAAACAAAAACCAAAAAAAAATCAAATGAAATCTCATGAAAAACAAAGATTTCACTTATTTAAAAAATTGCAATTTTGGCGCCTATGACCCCTTGTAGCTCGTAAACAGTAAAAGCTACACCAAATCTGATACATACTACAGAAAGCTTATATCAAGAGGAATCCAAAGAAAAAAATCCCATCAAAATCTGATGAAAAATAAAAAATTGTAGGTATTCCGCAAATTTGCAATTTTGTCCCCATTTGGCCCCTCATAGCTAGGAAAAGAAACAAGTTGTCAAAAACTGATGGTGCAGCTCTGTTTTTTTTTTTCAAGAGGAATCCATTGCAAAAAACTGCATCAAAATCGGACTAAAAATTTAAAAATTGAAATTTTTGAAAATCCCCCTTTTTGGGCCCCATTTATCTTGTGAACGGTACATGCCACATAAAATCCGTTGACATACTGCTGATAGGAAATTAGGAACACACTGAAAGAAACAACATCAACATCCAATAAATAATAAATATTATACAACCAAATATGTGAAAACACCCAATTTTCCCCCTTTTGACCCCTTTTTTCAAAATGGGAGGGGCCAAAATAATAAAAACTCACCACAGCCTGCCTTTTGTGCCAAGGAACACTGTGTTAAAATTTCATAAGGATTGGTCAACTAGAACTTAAGTTATTGACCAAAAACAAAAGTGTCTACAGACGACAACGACGCCGGACAATGACGACGACGACAACGACAGCGCCATACCATTATACGACCTCAAATTTTTTGCGGTCGTATAAAAAATGATCATGAACGTCATGATGTTTTTACCAGGGAAGTATATAAACATTAAAAACGCAAAAAAGACAAAAGACAAACAGAAATAATGATAATTAGTCAGGACATCCAGACTTGGTATCGGCACTAGCAAAGCTAGCATAAAGTTAAACCGGTTTATTGGCACTCAAACCTCCTCTGTATCTGTCCAATTTCCCTATAATAAACATACAAATAAAACCCAATGGACCATGAATTCCATGACCTCAATCTTGAAGGTGAAAAATGGCAAACCGTAATTTTGAAATATGCGATAAGGGTTGCTCGCCGCTTATCTGCGGGTTAGCTCAAGTAGGCTAGTCTGCTGGTAAAACACTGTCAAATGAAAAATCAAATTCAAAACTTTCCAAAGGGTTTGGTCAAGAGAAATCATATATTTAAGTAGACATATGCAGTACCTGTGAGAGGCCAGTTTGTGTGTTAAATTTTCAGGTCACTAGATCTGAAAGCTAATTTAACAGATGCAAACAGAATATCTTGTCAATATCCCCTATTATGTAGAATGTAAGTTACGTCCCAGCTTTTCTGGGTTTGTAAACAGTTTCTGGTATTTTAAACAACGTTTCTGTAAAAACGTCTGATTAGAAATGCCATTTGTTAAAAGCTCTTTGCGAGTTACGCCATATTTAGATATAAAATGATATAGTCATTATAACTGTAACACTGTTGTAAAAGTTTGGTTATGATAGTAAAGATCGTCAACAGCAGAACAGCAGACAAATATGTTATCATTGAAACTAACCAGTTTATCATAGGTTATGTATGGCTCCGCTTTAATTTTTTTAATGAAGTCTCATTTATAAGTCTCATTTTACAAAATTGTGTTTAAAACTAAGGAGTATCTCCCTCATGCATAGCTCTGTCCTTAGCTGAATTTTGGCCTTTTATTTAGATCCTTTTGATTATTTGCTGTCTGTCAGTTTTTACACGTTTTTCGGTTTAAAGACTTCCAAATGTGTTGGTTAAATCTGCACTTATGAGACATAAGTTGTCGAAATGCGCATATGCAGAAAATAAATTAACAGTAACTTCCGTATTTTGTTATTTATAACAGAACAGAAACAAGATCTTCAATGAGAATCGAAAAGTTTGTACCAATGGTAAAACCTATGACCTATTGCTAAATAGTGTTGTCAATACATATGTATATATGGTTATAATATACTTTTAGTAAAAAGTTTACAATGGCTGGTTATCAGCCTTCCTGCCAGAGATGATAAATTGTAGTCAATCCAGACAGCTGTTGATTGATATTTTCTTTTCTGGTTGTAACATATAAGGAAAACAAATCAAATTGTTTCAATAAATAATAACTTTTGTGCATTTGTTGCAGGTTAAACCTTCACAGGAATTAAAATCCGAATTAACATCGTCAGAATTGAAGAGACCATGTACAGGAGATAATTCGTCCTCTTCAATGAAAGTAAGTTGTACACTACTTAAATAACATTGATATAAGATCAGATGCGATGCATGTTATTCCGGATGAAAAATGGCATTTCATTTGATTTACACATTGAAGATTATTTCTAATTATTCTTTACAAACTGGGGTTGCTTAATAGTCTTTATAAAGTTTTTAAGGTTGAGATTTGTTTTTATTTTTTTTTTGATAATTTTTGTCTAGTGAAGTAATGTTACAACATATTACCAGTATGTCAGTTTGAAAAATATTTTTATGTTAATGAATATGATCTGTTAGGTTGTGTTAGCAGATTCTGTCTTATACTATTAATTAAACAAAGTAATTTAATATATGTCATGCTAAGCAACTTTATCATTAGTTATTTATCTGACATAATTTTGGTGAGTGCTTTGTTATTTCAGAGAAAAAAGACAGATGATATTCCAACGAACAACGGCATTGTAGAAGAGAGTTCAAATGTTGTTGAAGAGAGTTCAAATGCTTTACGAACAGTAAACAGCAATTCAGAAGTTGAAAAGGTATTTTTACCTGAACAATAACAAGTATTGTAATCTTTTGTACATTTGGCTAATAAATTGAACCATATACAGTTAACCTCCTAGGCAAGTAAGAAAAAAAAGGCAAACATTGCTGATTACAAGCTCAGAGACTTAGCCTGCATTGCTCACCTGACAAAAGGTTTAATAAGCAGGTTTTCTATGTTCTGCCCTGGCGGCCACGATTTTATACTGCCAAATAAAATTTAAGGTCGTAAAATGGTATGATGCTGTTGTCTTTGTCGTCAACGGCGTCGTTGTCTATACACATTTTTTGGGTCAATAACTTAAGTTCCAGTTGATCAATCTTTAAGAAATTTCAACAAAATGTTCCATGGCTCAAAAGGTAGTCTGGGATTTGTTTTGGATTTACTGGCCCCTAGGGGCTAAAATGTCAAAATAAGGTGTTAAATCAAATTTGCTTCCATAATTTCAGATCAAATGATGAAAAAGATATTTTGTGCTGGCTGTCATGATTTTTATTCTATTACGGTTATAAATCAATTTTAGAAAACTAATGAAAGCATGATTTATCATTTGTGTATTGCTTAGAATTGTTCAGCATGTCCATTCGTTTCTTGCTTATTATTTCAGATAAATGTTGCAATGGTCGAATACACTAACAAGAAGATATATCTTGGAATCTTGGAAGACAAAAATAAACTTATTTTCGCCAAAGCGCCTTTGAAACAAACTGAAAGTCTTTTGCAATTCTCAGAGCAAAGCTTAACAATTAATCGTAAAGATGTTCAGGAAATCGACAAAAGATATGTAATAAAAACAGTTAAATGTGTGGTAAATAATAACAAAATCATTTTGTCGCAGGTGCAAAAACAAAGTTTATGTAAACAATACAATGAGTATGCTAAAAAGAAAATGTGATATGTACTGGTTTGTTAGTTTGTTTAGATTTGATTTACTTGTCTTTTTTACGATTCTCTGTATCTTTTACTTTTTAGAAATTATTTTAACATGGTACAATACTAATTTCATGTAAAACTAGCATGTATTTGTTTGATTAGATTATCAAGTATTCTCATTTTGAGGCAATGTAATATTAGAGAATATTATGCACCTAAATGTGAAAAAATAACCATTTTAACAATTCATTCAAATGATTGTAACAACTATTGTTAGGGTAATGCTACCCTATTTCTGTGACAAGCCTTGATTTGAAAAGTTACTCTTTGACTTTATTAAGAGTTCTATGATTTTATTGCAAAAAATCTGAAACATAACATTACTTTATCATTAAGACCAAATTTGTTTGTATGATGCCACTATGTCATTATAATATATATATATATATATATATATATATATATATGTACCTGTAATAGGCTTGTTCGCGAATCCAATCAGTGACGTCACAAAGTTAATTTTTATGGTTGGCAAAATTGTATTTCAGGAATAAATTGCATTGTTTAGCAATGGGGCAGAATTTTATCTTTTTAAATAACTTTTTACATTCTAGTCCGATTTTGGATCTATAAAATGCATAATAAACCTCGAGATTTTCATATTTTTTCTACCAATTTACTTTTTCTAAATTTCCTCTGAATAATTTGAAATGTGTATTTCAAATATTTGGAAATTGTCAAAAATTTGAATACTTTACAAATACGTCAATTAGATCAAATAAAAATAATAAAATATAGAAAATTTTTATATCCTGTTAAACTGAAAGATTTCTTCAATTCAGATCAAAAGAAATTATCAAATTACCTTTAAAAACTAAACCATACAAGTTAATTGAAAATGACATTTTTATTACCCTAATTAATGATTACGATTTCTTGCCAGCCAGAAAGCTCCACAGGTAAAATTATCGAGGTTGTGACATCACGGCGAATAAGCCTATATTCAAAACACAGTGTTAGGGTAATGTTTACCTTATCATTGGAGCACTGGATTATACCTTCAGTCTCTGTAGGGGATCACACTGCTAGTGCTTTAATTTTGTGGCATTCTTGTTCATTTTTTTCAATTATTTTGTCTTTGTTTGATTGTCTTAATTTTTCATAAAGATTTTAGAATGTTCCCAATTTTCCCTTTTTTGCTGATAAGTGTAATGTTACTCCATCATTTAAACAATAATTGTTAGGGTAATGTTACTCTATCATTTTGACCAGAATTGTTAGGGTAATGTTACTCTATCATTTTGACCAGAATTGTTAGAGTAATGTTACTCTATTATTTTGACCAGAATTGTTAGGGTAATGTTACTCTATCATTTGGGCAAGAATTGTTAGGGTAATGTTACTCTATCATTTTGAACAGAATTGTTAGAGTAATGTTACTCTATCATTTGGGCAAGAATTGTTAGGGTAATGTTACTCTATCATTTTGACCAGAATTGTTAGCGTAATGTTACTCTATCATTTCTACCAGAATTCTTGGGGTAATGCAATTCTATCAGGTCGAGTAATGTTACTATATTGCATTAAAATCATCCTTAGCTAAAAGGTTATTTCACTAATTTTAACATGATATTATAGAGTAATGTTACTCCATCAAACATATTGTAGTACAAAGAACTGTTTTTTATTGTTGACGAATCTAACATTAGTCATTGTAATAAAAATTTTACACAACAACAGTTATTTTTGTTTTATAATAAACAGCATAGAGTAATGTTACTCTAGGTGTTGATTTAAATATTTAATAATAACATTGCAGTTAATATAAGAAAACCAATTATTTGATACTTGTTATCCTATAAAAAGGACAAATGTAGAATTTCCTCTTTTATTTTGGACGGCATTATATTCTTTAATTAACTCAAAGCATGAAAAGCATGAAAAGTAATGCTCTAAGCTTTAACACATCAAAATCGTTCGCCATTTATGGTAACCTCGGTAACCTCGGTATTTAGTTATTTATTATGTAAACGATGATTTAAACCAACGAATATTATCAATGAATGATATTTTAATCGAAAATAGATACATACAAATCATGAGATCAATTTTCGAAATATTCATCCAATTTCCAAGACAGAGTATCTTTCTGTGCTGTGCTACCGGTGTTTGAAACATTTGGGGTTAATGGTTCGAACGCAAATGTTGGTTCTGCTGAACTTGAGGAAATGTTTCTAAATGGTAATATTGAACGCAAAGAAAAGCTTTAATAAGGGGCTTTTTTCTCGACTTAGAGATATCAAAACACAGTCTTTTTTGTTGCCTATGTAATGGTGATATTGAACAATGGCGGTATGAAAACATTGAAAATTTAATCTCTTCGAATTGAAACAGATGCCACTTGCCCGACAGTCGCAATAAATGTGTCTAAACGATGTGATTTGACTAACTCATGTTTTTTCTAGGACAACTTACAGTGTCTTTGTATTTAGTAGATGACAGAAATTAAAACAAAACAATAGCACATAACACAGTATTTGTAATACTAGTTGAACCAGTGTCTCCAGTACTTGAAGTACCTGTTTTTTATAGTATCTACAATACTGGTTGTACCAGTATTTTCCAGAATCAACAATACTGGTTTTACCAGAATTTTCCAGTATCTTCATGTATCTGCACTAGTTGTATCGGTATTTTCCAGTATCTTTCAGTATCGGCAGTACTGATTTACCAGTGTTTTCTAGTATATTCCAGTATTTTACAATACTTGTACACATATATTATACTAGTATTGTACAATGCTGGTAGTACTAGTATTGTGTTCATATTTTTCACCTTATCCGACAAAGTAATACAATGTGCTTGATTGTATATAAAATTTTGTCTGTTTGCTTGTATTTCCAATGATAAAGTGTTTTATTCAATATTGAAGTTGATGTCACAAACTCCAAAGATGGGGAAGTTTCATGGAAACGGTTCTATAATTATCTGTGTATCTAGTGCTTTTACATTCAGAACAGACTGAAATACATGTACCGCGTCCTTGGCGAAGCTAATTTGTCAGCATTACCTATTCAAAAATTATCCGTTTTTCTCCTTCCACCCAAATCGTTTCGAACGTGTGTCTTTGTCTTCTTCTTGGTGTTAGATTCCTAAATCAGTTACAGATTTTTCGCGATTTTTAATAAACCGCCCTTTCAAGCCATTTTATTTGGCGAAAATAAAAAGCGGGTTCCCGGATTTTTTAAAAGACGTCACAAACGTGATAGGAAACAATATAAATGCGCTGTTGTATGCGTACAAACAATAGGCTGCTTGGTCTTTAAAATAGAGAAAAAAAAACATAAAATTTCCGCTGTCATTTTTGTTAAGATCTGATATATTTTATATTACTATTTTCAAACACTCATTTAATTATCAGGTTATACTCATGTGCGGATTCATTGGCGGGTTGAGAGCGAATTTGGTTGATTTCGGTTATATATCCCTTCTTATCTGGAAAAAAATCGTGAATTCTTTCGGCGAGATATTCACACTAATTACAGAATCGACTTAAACCTTTAATTTTCCTAAACTTAATTATATATATACTATACGGTCCATTTCACTTAGAAGGAATAGGATTGTGAGTACATTACGCAATTTTTGTCTGCAGACTTTAGGAATGTAGTATATCTTGAGAGAGTACAATATGTGCCGACATGTACATGTTACGGCAAATATTGTCGTCCGAATCGACCCTGGTGATGTCTAACAGTGCACCTAATTAGGTATAATATGCATGTATATATTGTCGCCGACGATGATATGTAGAGAGGTAACATTATGTGCGGTAGCAGATTTTATGTAGAAGTATTCCGCAAAACGTTCAAAGTAAACGTTCATATAGACTTATTTATCATTCAAGGCATGCCTTAGTGCAATGTTATTATAAACAACACTTTAGCTAAAGGCTTGTTTTGACTTGTTGTAAAAATAATTTTCTCTTCACCTTAATTGTATTAATATTCAAATTATTACCTTTTTGGTATATATGTTTATCTTCACAAGTTTCAATACATGTTTATATAAACACGAAAAACAATTATTGTAATAAGTAAATAATAAAATAAATACTTAGACGTATCATAACAAAAATTACATCCGTGACTTTAGTATTAGGTCATTTGTATGGCACGTAAAAATCACAAAAATGCAAGAAACATAGCTTCTCGTCGAGATTGCACAAATTACTTGGTTTCTCTCTGATAGCAGCATTCCGATCGAAATCGAGATTATGGGTTTTTCGGTGAGATCTCGCATCAGTAACCTAGTTCCTGATTAAAAACATAGTATATATACATGAAGAAACCAACTAATTTACGTGAAAAACTAAATTTCGATCGAGATTGTATGTTTT